>CM029015.1:187371674-187575525 GCA_016801055.1 Panax notoginseng | reverse complement strand
TTATTATCTTAAATGTTTTTAAAAATAATTCTTTATTTTCACGGGAAACAATATAGGAAAATTTTAATTTTTCATAAATGAGTAAAGTTTCATATAAAATATAGATTCAAAAAAAAGTCCAATAAGAAAATAAAACATTATTTTCAAAAAAAGTAGATTTTTTTTTATTTTTATGTTAAATTTTATTTTCAGAAAGAAAAAAAAGTTTATGTCTTTACCATTAGTATATTTATTCTTAATATTACAGATTTTAAAATAAAAAATAGGAATTAAAATACAAAAAGCAGTAAAAGATAAATTAAAAAAATTGATTCAATTTTTTTTAAAAAACAAATAAAAAAAGTTTTAAAATAATATTTATTTTCGAAGTTTTTTTTTAAAAAATGAGTAAAGTTTGGTAAAATATAGATTCAAAAAAGTTAAAAAAAAATTTATATTCGTTAAAACAAAATTAGAAACATTTTAGTTTTAAAAGATGTTTAAATTTTCATAAAAATTATTAAGAATTAAAAATTTAAACTTTAATTTTTTTGAATCTATATTATATTTTATGAAACATTACTCAATTTTGAAAAAAATGAAGTTTGGAATATTTTTTCCTAAAAATAATATTTTATTTTAAAATATTAAAAATAATAATTATTTTTAATATTTTAAAATAAAATATGGTTTTAAAATAATTATTATTTTGAATTTCTATTTATTATTTTTGTATTTTAGTTTCTATTTCTAGTTTTTTTTAACTTCTAATATTAAGAATACATATAATAATGGTAAAGACATAAACTTTTTCTTTTTTGAAAATAAAGTTTTATATAAAAAATAAAAAATATACTTTATTTTAAAATAAAGTTTTATTTTCTTATTTATTTTTTTGAAATCTATATTTTATGAAACTTTACTCATTTTATGAAAAAAATAAAAGTTTCTAATATTTTTTCTTGAAAATAATAATAATTTTTAAAAATATTTTAACTAATAATTATTTTTAATATTTTAAAATAATAAATTTTTTAATATTTTAAAATAAAATATTTTATAAAAAATAATAATTATTTTTAAAAATAATTTTAAAACTTTTTAGTTTTTTTTTTAAAAATAATTGGTGAAATCGTGGTCGGGTCAAACTAGGTTAGGTTGGGTTCGAGTCAAATTGAATAAAAGAAACAAAATCGACAAAAAAAAAGTACTTTAAGAACCTAATTGGTGAAAAATTAATTTTAAGAATAACTTTAATATTGAATGATAATTTATAAGGTCAAAAATGTCATTCAGCCTTTGAGAAAGGAATGTATATGCAAGTGGGAAGAGGGAAAATATGAAGAGAGGAAATTAGGTGTTTTGCTTGAAAGAAAGAAATTAAAGAAATTTACACTTTGATAGGAGTACCTATTAAGGATAAAATAGTAATCTGACAAGTTATCCCTTGCACACTCTTCAGGTAGGGTTTAAGAAACACATCAACCGTAGTGTGCTATGTGCTAAGGTTTAACGGATCCTCCCTCCGTCTTCACTCTCCTTCATCATGAACTTCAGGTTCCAAAACCTCCTCGGAGCTCCATACAGAGGAGGAAATGCTAGTATCATTAACAACACCCTCCTAATCTCACCCGTCGGTAACCGTATCTCCGTCACCGACCTCATAAAATCCGAAACACTAACCTTACCCTGCCAATCTTCCGCCAACATCACCCGTGTCGCCGCCTCTCCGGAAGGCGTCTTCCTCCTCTCAGTCGATGAGAACAACCGTTGCCTCTTCATCAACCTCCGCCGCCGCGCCGTCCTCCATCGCATCTCCTTCAAGAAGCCCGTCGCTGCCGTTAAATTCAGTGCTGATGGAACCCTAATCGCCATTGCCGTCGGAAAGCTGGTTCAAATTTGGCGGTCCCCAGGGTTTAGAAAAGAGTTTTTTCCTTTTGAATTGGTTCGAACTTTTGCAGATTGCAATGATAAGGTCACTGCATTGGATTGGAGTCCGGACTCGAGTTATGTGCTGGCGGGTTCGAAGGATCTTACTGTCAGGTTATTTTGTTTGAAAAAGATAAGTGATTTAAATAAGCCCTTTCTGTTTTTGGGTCATAGAGATATTATTGTTGGTGTATTCTTTGGAATTGATAAGAAAACTAATAGAACTTCTAGGGTTTATACATTATCTCGTGATGGGTCCATTTTTAGCTGGAGTTGTAGTGGCATTGATGGTACGTTTGATGAATTTGGAATGGAAAATTCTAAACCTCCGTCTCCTTGTGCACTTGATCAAACTGCAAATAGTAATGTAAATGGTGATGTGAAGAAAAGGAAGAATATTGAGGGTAGTGATGGTGATTTTAAAGAAGAAAGTGGCCTATTGTTGCACAAAGGAAAATGGGAGTTGTTAAAGAAGGATTATTTTATGCAGGCACCGGCAAAGTTGACAGCTTGTGATTATCATAGGGGTCTTGATCTTGTTGTTGTGGGGTTTTCAAATGGAGTGTTTGGACTCTATCAGATGCCTGATTTTGTTTGTATTCATTTGTTGTCGATATCTCGAGAGAAGATTACTACTGCTGCCTTCAATGATCATGGGAATTGGTTGACATTCGGTTGCGCAAAACTTGGCCAGTTGCTTGTGTGGGAGTGGAAATCAGAAAGTTACATATTGAAACAGCAGGGGCATTATTTTGATGTGAACTGTCTTGCGTACTCTCCTGATTCACAACTCATGGCTACTGGTGCAGACGATAACAAAATCAAGGTGAATAATGATTTGTCTTTTGCCTCCTACTTTATGGTTTAAATTATATGACCTAATTCCAGATTTTGTTCCCTAATAACAATTATTAAATGTAATTTGTTTTTTTATCATAAATCAAAACGTGAGCATGTATTTGGGTGCTGTGCCTATTTTGGATTAGTAAAGTAACATGTTTTTTTATATTTTCTTCAGTTATGCTCACTTTTTATTCATAGATGAATTCTTATATAATTTCTTTTATATAATAATAAATGAAAGTATCTATTTTTTTGATAAATCTCTCCAAAATTATTATTTTGGGGATTTTTTGGAATTATTATCTGAAGAAGATACACCAAAGTGTTTAATGATATAACTCTGAAGGTATGTTTGTGTGGCTTTAATGGTATCATCTGCTATGCAGTTACTGGTGTCATTTTGTTTATGTACTTCAGTGATGGATCCGAATAGATTATTTATAGCTTGCTTGTTACAGGTGTGGACTGTTTCCTCTGGTTTTTGTTTTGTGACATTCTCTGAGCACACAAATGCAGTCACTGCCCTCCATTTTATGGCTAGCAACCATTGCCTGTTAAGTGCATCTTTGGATGGGACTGTACGTGCATGGGATCTATTCCGCTATCGCAATTTTAGGACATTTACTACCCCTTCTTCCAAGCAATTTGTTTCTTTGGCATCAGATCAGAGTGGTGAAGTGATTTGTGCTGGAACTCTTGATTCATTTGAGGTAGTTACTGTTTCTCTCGCTTTTGATATTGACTTGTGACTGCTATTTGTTTTTTCTAACAGGTTAACTTCTATTATGTTAGATATTTGTTTGGTCGATGAAGACGGGACGATTGTTGGATGTGCTCAGCGGTCACGAAGGTCCTGTTCATGGGTTGACATTTTCTCCTACAAATGTGAGTTGACATTTTGTGGGGAAATTAAGATAATTGATGTCTACGTAACTTTCGTGTGTCAGTATTCATTAGCAATTTCTAATGATATTGCTATTTGAACATTGTTAGCAGAAAGAGCCCCCTCCTTTTCTTTCTTTCCTTCCTACAGTAGCGTGGGCTTTTTAATTTGTATGGTTAGTTTCAAGAGTAAACCCATTCATATAGTGCCATCGCAAGCCACAGCTATTCATAATCATCTTTTTGTGGCTAATCGGGTTTTCATCTCTTTACCTGTAGGCGGTTCTAGCTTCATCTTCGTGGGATAAATCAGTTCGCTTGTGGGATGTTTTTGAAGGAAAAGGTGTTGTTGAGACATTTCCTCACACACATGACGTTCTTACTGTTGCTTATCGTCCAGATGGAAAGCAATTGGCTTGCAGCACATTAGATGGGCAAATCCATTTCTGGGATCCAGTTGATGGGTTATTGATGTTTACAATTGAGGGCCGCAGAGACATTGCTGGAGGGCGTCTGATGACTGATCGTAGGTCAGCTGCTAACTCCAGTTCTGGAAAGTGCTTCACGAGCTTGTGTTATTCTGCTGATGGGAGTTATATATTAGCTGGGGGAAGGAGTAAATACATTTGTATGTATGATGTGGCTGATCAGGTTAGGTTTAAGACCTTTACACGTACAGAGTATGTTCTGTTTGCATAGTAATTTTATGCTATTTTAGTTTCCGCTTTATCGTATATTGGATGTTGTAGGGTTTTACTTATCTCCAATATGTATGTAGATAATCTCAGCATGCTACTTAACACAGTCTTTCAAAACTTTTATATATATATATTGACAAGGAAAATGATATTGTCCAACCTTTCAAGCCTACTTGGTTGAACTAAATTATATTCTGCCATTCTAGACGTTTCTAAACGTAATCTTTCATCAAACCGCAAGCTACCATCTTTGAAGATTATATAAATAAATAAAAAAAGTAGTTGGTGAGAAGTTTTATGCAGTTAGTATACCATTCTCCCTTGAATAATTGTGCTGTGAATAGATGACATCATTGGTTCATTAGCTGCTTAAACATAAATCGTTCGAAAGGCCTTTCATCAAATAATGAGCAAAAGAATGTGGCAAGTTTTAATGTGAAATAGTAGGAAACATGCACTAACAACCAATATTTTAGGGCCCCAAGTACTTAGAATGTAATTATAAGTCTACTTCTACTTTATAATCAATAATCCAAAATTGTTCCTTCAACCTAAGTTGTTAGTTTTCCATAAACACGCTTAAGTTATCCATAAGTTTGAATCAGTTCAGTTTTTTATTAGCACAGTATTCCAACCAAATCCAGAATTATGTTGTTTTATAAAACTCGATTAATTCCATAATGAAGTGGTAGAGTCCTAGTTCTTAATCTGTCCAAATCTAGATGATTCCCGTATTAAATTTAATAATAAAAAATAAATCAAAAGGTTACACCAAAAAATCCACGAGTAATATTTTACTCGTGGCACGCAAATATGTGCATGACAAACCTATAGTAAAATTCTAACATATTCACTAAGAAACATATGAACAATGATATAGTTTGTAACATATTGTCGAGAATTATCAAGTTAATTTCAATTTGTAATATATGCTCGTAAATTATTTATTACTAATATAATAAAGCTCACGGTTGTTATAGTAATATTAGCCTATAAGTTTATAGGTGTTTTTTCCCTTTGTTAAACCACCCAATTTTGTCAAATTATTCTCAATTCTATGCTGTGTTTAAACCTTGCAGGTATTACTGCGCAGGTTTCAAATAACCCATAATCTTTCACTAGATGGAGTTCTTGACTTCTTGAATTCGAAGCATATGACAGAAGCCGGTCCACTGAATTTAATTGATGATGATAATAGTGATACAGAAGAAGGTGTTGATAAACAAACGCGAGGAAACTCGAGCTACAATTTACCAGGATCAATGCCTAACAATGGGAGGCCTATTATTCAAACAAAGTGCCTGAGAATTGCACCAACTGGCCGGAGCTGGGCAGCAGCAACAACAGAAGGAGTTCTAGTTTACTCCATAGATGATTCCTTCATCTTTGATCCCACTGATCTAGACATAGATGTTACACCAGAGGTACTTTTGTTTATATTATCTTGGGATCTTATTGTCGCTTACAATGAAAATCCAACAAAACAGTCATTTATTTTCTAGATACTGGTTACTACTTGGTGGATTCCTTTTTCAATTTCTCCAACTAGTTTGGGGTAAGGCATTTATTGAGTTGAATTGAATTGAGGTTGGTGGAGGGGATGTACCTGCAGTAGAACATAGTTGAATCTTGTGAGTGACCCGTAATGGCTATTGTGAAGTTACACTAATTCATATTTCTAAATGTTCCACAGGCTGTTGATGCAGCACTAAATGAAGATCAGACAAATAGAGCTTTAATCCTTAGCTTACGTTTAAATGAAGATGCCTTGATAAAAAAGTGCATTATCGCTGTCTGCCCAGCAGATATACCTGCTGTTGTTTCATCTGTTCCATCCAAATACCTACAAAGGTTAATTGAGGCATTTGCAGAGCTTCTAGAAAACTGCGCACATTTGGAGTTCATTCTTCGTTGGTGTCAGGTTTGACATTACAATAGTTTTGAAACATCTTTGCCGCATCAAATGCATCCTTCGTAAATTGTGTATATGAATTTAGTACACAAGGATTAATTGATTTATTTATGTTCCAGGAGTTGTGTAAAGCTCATGGTCACTCAATTCAGCAGAATTCCAGAAATTTGCTTCCTGCTTTAAAATCCTTGCAGAAGGCTATTACCAGAATGCATCAGGATTTGGCAGATACCTGTTCTTCCAATGAATATTTACTTCGATATTTGTGCTCGTCAAGTTCCAAGACATGATTTGCGCAGCGCATTTTGTTCGATATTCAATCTGGTAAGGTTTGCTGAGGGAAATATAAATTCTGATTCAGTATTTACAGATCGTTATTATATGCTAGTTACATCAATGTTTTAATGCGTTGCAGGATTGTTCTTTGGTTAGATTTTTGTTTAGCATGCAAGCAGATAGAAATATAGTAATTTACTCTTTTACAAAATGTCCTAATAAGGAGTGTAAAATGGAGAATCTTCTTAGTTGACTATTTGAGGTCTAGACAAGAGGTCTCAAAGAAGCTGTCATGGAGTTTAATGTTCACCTGAAGACTGGTCTACATATATTTGCATATATCATCTACGTTCTATTCTATGGAATATAACCATTACTGGATTATATGTTGTTTTTGAATTCTGAGACAAGTCTCCTTATCACCATAAATTTATGTGGGAGATAGAAACAAATGAAATGTTAAACTATTACTCTTCTTCTTTTTTTCTTGACATAATATTGAACTTCAATGGTTATAATCTTATTTGTGACTGGCATTTCAATTTTGTTTTGGATTGCCTTTATCCTTCAGAAAAAAATAAGTTCTTCTAGTTCTTATTTATTACTGTTCGCAACTGTAACAAGAAGCATCACAAGTTCAATTGTTTTGAAATTGTTCGCAGGAGAGTGTTGACATGATGGGCACTCGATTCGTGTGTTCTCCAATACAAGGAATAAGCCCTGCTTTGCTAACTTTAGATATGGTGGAGTATTTGACAGAGGCATTATATGCTCATGTTGATATCTGATCTACCCTTGAAGGGACCTCCAGTATGAGAATGGGAAATTTTATATCAAAGAACTCACTTGGTACTTTATTTCTGGAAAAATCCCATTCATTCTGTTTGAAGAATCATGTTCATCTTCTGCCCTTTTAACTGTCATGGTTCCTATGGTTGGAAATCCCTATGATGCTTTTTATTTTTTTAATGGCTGCAAATTTTGTCTCTCTTATATATTTCAAATTGTAAAAGGTACTGCAAGTATGTTGAAGTTTTATTGCTGATTGATTACACCTAGAAATATTGTGTTTGGAAGTCATGTGATAAAAATATGTAACTGCTAGTGCACAGTGTCAAATTGAAGAACTGACAATTACATGTCGAATTCACAGAGATTAAATTAATTTTAATGTATTCTCATGTTAAAACATGTTTGTAAGGATTATAATTAATTTTGGGATTATAATTTATGAGATTATAATTTCAATATCATTAATAGTATTAAATAGTTTTAGTCACATGTTTGTTTTTAATGAGGAATAATTTAATATATTTTTATGTTATGTTTGTTTTTTTCAAGATTAATTAAAAGATTGAATAAAAAAATATTATTTAGACTATTATACTTTCACCAATAATAGCATATTTTAAATTATAATTTAAACTTGTTTATATATTAAAAAATGATGAGCAATTAATTATAAATTTTTAAATAAGTGATTATATTATTCAATCAAATGTTTAGAGGTATAGTTATATTATTTTAATTTAAAATAAAGTTATAATTTTGTCGAAATAATTTTTGTAGTAAACACATAATACTAGTTATCTAGTAGATGAAATGTAATTATACTAGCTATGTCTACAGAGAGCAGATCCTCTGTCTCCAAATTTCCTGTCCCCTTGTGTCCCTCCACTTAAATCTTGACACATAATCTCTTACTTAACACTAATTAATTCTAACATTAAATAAAAGGACATGTGTCAAGATTTAAGTGGAGGGACACAAGACATGAAATTTGGGGACAGAGGATCTGCTCTCATATCTACATGGACGGTGGGATTTATTCTAAATTTTGGACGGTCCAGATGATTTATTAGGGTGATCGAAAAATTCAAAATTAGTTGTATTTTGTTATATATATTATTGTATGTAAAAAAAATTTAAATGATTTACTATCTCATTTAATCCTTTAAAAAATTGGATCAATTACTTCTTAAAATTAGAATACTTTCATTTTTTTTTCTAAACCCCACTCCTTTATTAATTTTTATTCTCTCCAACATTCTCTCATTTATTCTCGTGTATGCCAGGATACTCGTGTAGAATAAAGGTGTTGCATAAATGGATTGGTTTCTTGTTATAAGAAATATTAGTAGAATAAATTTTTTTATTTATGTTTAAAATTATAATATTAATATTGACTTTTAAAAATTATTTTTCTGATATTTTTAAACTTAAATTTTATATAACTTAATCTAGTTTATGTTAATGTAATTATGAGTATCATAAATGGCCTAAAAACTACTACTAGTTACAAGATTTGTTGTTTTCAAATTTTAAACGAATTATGTTAATTCTAAATTAATTTATAAAAAATTAATATTAATGTTATAATTCGAAATGGAATGCGTATGAATTTAGGTAACTAAATACATATTCTAAGAACTGGAAAAAGAAAAAAAGAGGTGCACTACATTTTCTTTTACTATAAGGCCATGTTTGTTTGGAGGGATTATAATCTTCGGATTATAATACTTGATTGAACATATTATTAAATAATTCCATATATTAAGTTATTTTTTAATTCCTGGACTAATAGTTCTAAGTCCAAATTTGAAAACAAACAACACACTTGATATTAATAATTTTATCCCAAGTATAATCTTTACAAATAAACACAGCCTTAGGGTGTGTTTGATTAGCTCTTAACGCCTCTTAATTGGAGTGTCTCTGATTCGGTCAGAGGCAAAACATGTTTGGTAAAAATAAATTTGCCTCTTAATGCCTCTTAATCGGTTAGACACAAAATTAAAGCTTAACCATTTGGAGGAACATCTGAATGAGTTTATATTTTTTTAAAACAAAAATACCCTATTCAATATTATTAATTTCCTTTTGTATCCTTCACGAAGTACGAAATTACGAATCATATCATAGAGATCACATAAACGAAATTGGATAAAAAGGCCAAGAGATGAAATCAGAGTCATCAGACCAAATGTTGGGCTTACATCTTCTACACGTCGAAGCACACCACCATGCTTGGATGAAATGGTGATATGATCAATCTTGTGACGATGCAAGTCCTTCACCTTAACAAACACAAAAACAGAAAGAGTTGTTAGAAATGTGCTAACTAATCTATCATCTTTAAAAAGTTCAAATTGAAACTTGAAATTATAGTTACAGGAAAAAAAAAAAAAACAAGTACTGAACCACTCTAAAATGGTCTTGTAAATAATGAGGATGAAAACTCCATCCTTGCAAAAGTCTAGTGACTTATAGGATTCATGTCATACCAGATTAATTTCCTTTTTGTACACAAAATTAATTTCTTTTTTGTACACAAAATTAATTTCCTTTTTGTACACAAAATTAATTTTTTTTGCCTAATGAAGGGGCCAAGTAATTTTGCCTTTTGATATTCAAAACAATATGATGGATTGAACGAAATATAAGGATGGTGATAATGAAGAGAGAGAAAAATAGTTGTTCTTTTTTTATTTTATTTTTATATTTTTTTTGTTCAGAGAGTTAAAATGGTAAAATATTGTTATTCAGACATTTTGAAAAAAAAATTATCAAACAACATTTTTTCATTCAGATACAATTCTATTCAGATGCTCTATATTATTCAGACGTCTAAACTGTTTAGGTCTTAACACTCAGTTTTATCAAACACCACCTTAGTCACAGATAGCGTCTTAGATGATATTATGCTATTATATTAATTAAAAAAATTACTTGTGATTAATTATATTATAAAATATATTTTGTCTTACTCAGTATTACATTTTTTTGAAAAAAATACCTCTATCTTTATTATTTGCTCATCACTCCCACAATGGCACTAAATATATGAAATATATGGTGGGATTAATTACATATTATAGTACATTTTTAAAAGTAATTACAAAAATAAAATATCCACAAAATAATTACAAAAGGAATACATTTTCCTATATTTATTTACAATATTAGTGCAATTAGGATTCCTTAATTTAGGGGAATATTAGTACAATTAGGATTCTTTAATTTAAGGGATTAGTATCGGTGGTTTACTGTGTTGAAGGCAATCTGTAACTGCTTCCTCTTTCATCTCTGAAAACTCTATTCCCGTTAATGGTTTCATCTTCTCCACTTCTGCCTTATGCCTTCTACCCCTGGATAAAGACAATAAACATGATCCTCACACTGCATGCCCGTCATCTTTCGAGTCTCTCACCCTCCCCGGCGGCGCCGCACGATTCACTGCTGGATTCACAACCAGTTTGCATAGTCTAATAGTCCTTTATTTTTTTGATTATTTTTTAATTTTCTTTTGCTGCACTTGTTGATTCACATGTTGTTCCAGTTAGTAAGAAGAAGGTTTTGGATCAAAAAGCATACATGTTGTTCTATTATCGAGATAATAGAAATTTTGTTTCAAACAAGCCTCTTGATGTTGCTCGGAAAGATATCATGGCGACAAATGTCATGGGAAGAAATAAACCTTATTTAAATTTCAATCAAGAATTAAAAGGATTGTGTTTTGTACTTTGATTTCTATTGGATATCCATAACCATTTGTTATGGTTAGTGAGTCTGTAATAATATTTATTGGAACTTATGTAAATGAGATTACATATTTGATTATATTACTAGTGTTTTGACATTGTTTGTTGGTTCGTATTTGTTACTTCTAAATTGTTTCTAATACATTGTTTGAAAGGTGCAGTTGGTAACCAAACATGCATAAAAGGGTAACCATTTTATTTATTGATAGTAATCAGATAGTTACAATATAACAACCCCAAAATAGGTCCATTCCACCCAACCTATTCTGAGTCGCCAAATACATGGTACATAAAACAACTATAACTTCATTATCACAATTATCGTGCAAAATATAACTACACATATATTGTGAGTTTGAATATAAATATATACCAACTGTGACTCATGTCCCAACCTTGGATAGTACGTCACAATAACACCTTACACAAAGGTACAGTCAATAACTGTTTTAGAAATTAAAATCTTTGAAAAGTGCTCAAGGAAACCTTCGTACATGGGAGGCCATGCGTTTAGGTTATGATAGATATCATATATCCACAGAATTATCCTTAGTTGACCCAATAGACCCCAAAGAAAAACGAGAAGATTACTATCATGTTCTTTCCAATGGTGAGTCTTCTCTTGACATATCACTATATCCACTGTCTACAATTGAAAATTATATTTCAACCAAACTCCAATATCATATAGGTAGTACTTGTAGATATACTCAGCAAGTGGATGTGCACAACCCTGTCTTATGATAACACGAGATTATATATCATTAGACATCTTGTATGATAGTGGCAAAACACCATTCTAAAGTTGGGTTCACCTCCCCCTATTTGATTCACCAAATATAACTACTAAATGATGTATAAAATACAACCCACTATTCTAAAGTTCTCAATAAAATTTTTTTCATACTATTTAGGGAGAATCTCCACAGCTAGAGACCACCGTTCTATTCCCCTGTTACTCCCGCTCAACCCAGCTACTCTCTTATTACCTGAAAGAAATTGTGAAGCAAAAGGGTGAGCACAACTAGCCCAGTAAAGAATATCATGACTAAAGATAATTAAATTATCAATAGCCTTCATCAGTAATAAATCAGAGATTTAGAACATATGGTAGATGATAAAACTTTTCAACCATAGTTGCAGCGGAACGAGCAATCCATTAGAAGAGTCAAATAGATCATAAAGTCTATTATCTTCTCTATGTTAAAAGTCCACCAACAATGTTTTATCCCTGTAACATCAATCAACAGTTCTGGTCCACAATTATATGAACAACTCATAATCATAATTGTGATTCTAAATTCCTCTTCTCATCCAGAACGAAGACAATTTTTATCACCTGTCTTTACCTCAAAAGAATAGTACTTTCGGCTGAAAAATTAGGTATAAGGCTGAAGGAAACTTGTACTGAATAACAACTCTCAAAGTATCTAAATACTAACAAAAATATGCTCGATAATATAGAGAGAGAAAGAGAGAACTTGTTTCTGGTGTGATTTTCAATTCTAACTAAGCACCCTATTTACAGGAAAATGCTAGAACGCCAAAGGAGACTAAAATAATAAAATAATATTATTATTTTATTTTCCTACACCTACCAAAACCAACCAAGACCAGCCATCACCCTTGAACAAAAATTTTAGCACATGTTTTCAACACCAACCAAAAGTGGGTCCCACCGAATTTTAATAAAAATTATTTTATTTTTTCAAAACTTCATTAATTCATAATAAATAGCCCTTTTATCAGAAAAATACAAATTTTATGTCCATTCCACACAAAATCAAATTCTCTACAACTTTTTAGCTTTAAATTTTTCCAAATTTCAGACAAAAAATATCCGAAATCCACAAACGGATGATTTTCAACACTCCTTAAAATTCATAACAAATCATGCGTTAATTTTTAACGGTTCAAAATTTGTGTACATATACTTGACTAATATATGTATAACATATCCAAAAATCACAACGATCCAACGGTCGGATTAAAAATTATAACTCACGCAATATATCTCAAGAACACTGATTTGATTTTTTTAATACCTCCACTCCGACAAAATACTGATAAATTATTTCAACATTAATTCTTTCATTTATAACCACATAAAATAAATAAATCCATCATTTATATTCACATCAAATAAATATTTTTTTATCATATAAATTAATAATTAATTATTCACAAATAATATTAAAGAATCACAATTATGGCAACCAGGTCGTTCCTAGGAAAGAGGGGGCTTTCCGATAAGAATTTTTCCTTACCGATGAGCAATTAGGTGACCAAAGCTCTCCTTAGACAGAACTTTCTTAGACATTACCAATAATGTTATCTAACAATATTATTCAAATAATATGAATTATTGATCTGATAATGAAGATACTGTGCATTGACAATTATTGAAATAATAATAACATAAAATATCAACGTAGCAATTATTGAATCAATAAAATAAAATATTAAACAGTAATTACTGTAACAATTATTGAGTAGTGTCTTCTTACGTAAGAATCAATAATTAAAAATACTGTGCAATACCGTGTGCTACTGTGCAATCACGCGTATTACTGTATTTTAACCACCAGGTATTCCAACAGTGTTAACGGTAACAATTATGCCATTTATTTATAAAACTCAAACTTGTCGTTTTCTTCATTCGACAATTATTCTGTTATGGGACCCACAAATGGCTGCGCCGTCGTACGAATAATGTAAGACCCCAACTTTTATAAATAAAGATGAATTTTCTATAATTATCATTTTTGAATATTATGGAGTTAATTTGATATAATGTTATAGTTGTGGGTAATATTTATAAATTTTGCAAAGTACACAAATTGTTATATAATATTCGATTGGTCGGAGAATATTCGTTTTAACAGAAAATATTCGTACAACGACACAATCATTGGTGGACCCCACAACGAAATTATTGTTGGATTGAGAAAACGACAACAATATTTTATTAAAAATAACGGCGGAAGTTTTACCATTGATACTGTTGAACTACTCGGTAGTAAAAGTACAGTAATACGTGTGGTTGCATAGTAGCACACGGTATTAATTATTAATGCTTATGTGAGAAGTCACTCAGTTTGATTCAATTATTGTCAGTTAATAATATGAATTATTTAGCGATAATGAAGTTTTGTTTTATTCGTATTATTAACGTAATAAAACAGAAACATCTTTTTATATAAAACAGAATACTTTATTAAAGTTATTCTATAAATAGAATATATTATAATTTATTTAAAAAAAATTTCTTTAAATATGGACCATCAGATTAAAGTAAATCAATCTGGACCATTCATTGATTAGTTACTATGCAGTCCATTCTTCTATAAATAGCAACTCTTTCCTTCATTATTTTTTACGAATTCACTGAACTCTAGAGAGAGAAACTATAGAGAGAGAGAAGAAAAGTATTCTGCTACTTAACTACTTCCTTATTTTAGTTCTTCTTTAAAACGGTAAGGGGTGTTATTCTTCTTATTCATGAAGAGAACATTTGTTATTCTATTTCTTATTATTATGTTAGAATAACCTGTATACGTGGTCTACCCTATACTTGGTGACATTCTTCTATTATTCTGTTGTAACATCCTGTCTGTGTGTTTTACACCGGATCTGGTTCCGTTTTTATTATTATTCTGTTGGAACATCCTGTCTGTGTGTTTTATACCGGACTTGGTTCCGTCTTGTTATTATTCTGTTGGAACATCCTGTCTGTGTATTTTACACCGGACCTGGTTCCATTATTTATTATTCTGTCGGAATATCCTGTCTGTGCTTTTACGCCGGACCTGGTTTCATTATTTATTATTCTGTTAGAATAACCTGTCTATGCGGTCTATCGCATGCCGAGTGATTTCTTTTGTTATTTCATTCTTTATTATACTCAGTTGGTTAAGTTTTAACTTCTATACTCCATGAAATTAGTGGAATATCCTTGATAATTGCGTTTCATCCAGTATCTTTTCATGAAAATATTATTCTAAGCATTCTTGAATTTTACTCCACAAAGCAGTATCATGTTGACAATTTGGACGTTGTTAATTCTTGGATAAATTAATTCTTGAATTTATTTTATTGAATTCTTATATCATTGTCATCATCCTCATGTTTATAAAATGTTGAAAGTCATCTGTGGCCTGTAGTGCATAGATGGACTTGGTATGATTATAACTAGGGATTATTCGGTATAATCATGACCGTAATGTTACAAATGATGTGGTAAAAGTCCTCATTGGCCCGTAGTGCATTGATGGACAGTTGTTGGCATGATAATGACCATTAATGAGTACACAAATATTCTAGGCCCGTAGTGCATGGATAATTGTGGTCGTGATACTAAAGAATATCCTTGGCCGTAGTGCAGGGGTGATTCGATGATGTGGATTATTTTATTAAGCTGAGTCCCAGCGATAACAGTGTTGAAAAACCTTTTAAATCATAGAAGATAGTAGATTTTATTCTCTACTTGACTCTTTTAATGGATTGCTTGTTCCGCTGCAGTTAAACTTGATGTTCGTTATATTTTATCAGTTTAACACTGTTGAAGGCTAATGATAATTTATTCTGCATTATCTTAGTCAAAATATTTCTTACTGGGCTAGTTGAGCTCACCCTTTCTTTCACTATTCTCTTCAGGAAATGAGAATATAGCTGAGACGAGTCGGGGAACGGAGTGATGGACCAGATGATAGTATTAGTAGTCCTCACTATGCTGTTAAATAATGTGACAATAATTGTAATGAGTACTCCTTTTGAGTTTGTATAGTCTCTAGTAGACAATAATTGTATTCAAACTCACAGTTATGTTTTGTCGTATTGTACACGACAGTTATATTAGTAAGTTGTATTTGTATTCTGTACCATTTATCTGACAACCTAAGATGAGTGATGTATACGTAATTTTGGGGGCGTCACAGTTGGTATCAGAGCTTAGGGATATGATCCCTGGATAAGATGTGAGAATAGAACTAGGAGGGGAGAGACGGGGAATTCCTTCGCTAGTATGACCTACCTAAGTTTATTTGTATGATATTTAATTGGTCGGTCAGAATATAATGATAATATATGACATATCAATTAACTTTTATTTTGTGGCAGTATCTGAAAATGGCATCTGAGAATGTTGAGAATAGCACTAGAGCACAGGCGACTGTTGATTCACCACATATCAATAATCAGGATAATGTGCATCAGAAAGGTGACAATCCTCATGCAAACAACAACACTAACCAGATGATGAATGATGAAATGTTCAGAAGCTTTATGCAGTTCATGCAACATCAGGCGAGAGCAACTCCTGTCCAAAATATAGGTGGAAACACTGAAAACTCTCGGACGGTCACCGCTAAACAGTTCAAGGAGCTGGGACCACCGGAGTTTAAGGGAGAGCCAAAATCACTTATAGCGGAAACATGGATAAAGCAGATTGTAAGACCCCAACTTTTATAAAAAAAGATAAATTTTCTATAAATATTATTTTTGAATATTATGGAGTTAATTTGATATAATGTTATAGTTGTGGGTAATATTTATAAATTTTGCAAAGTACGCAAGTTGTTATATAATATTCGATTGGTCGGGAAATATTCGTTTTAACAGAAAATATTCGTACAACGGCACAATCATTGGTGGACCCCACAACGAAATTATTGTCGGATTGAGAAAACGACAAAAATATTTTATTAAAAATAACGGCGAAAGTTTTACCATTGATACTGTTGAACTACTCGGTAGTAAAAGTACAGTAATACGTGTGGTTGCATAGTAGCACACGGTATTGATTATTAATGCTTATGTGAGAAGTCACTCAGTTTGATTCAATTATTGTCAGTTAATAATATGAATTATTTAGCGATAATGACGTTTTGTTTTATTAGTAATAAAACAGAAACATCTTTTTATATAAAACAGAATACTTTATTAAAGTTATTCTATAAATAGAATATATTATATTTTATTTAAAAGATTTTTCTTTAAATATGGACCGTCAGATTAAAATAATCAATCTGGACCGTTCATGGATTAGTTACTATGCATTCTATTTTTCTATAAATAGCAGCTCATTGCTTCATTATTTCTTACGAATTCACTGAACTCTAGAGAGAGAAACTATAGAGAGAAACTATAGAGAGAGAAGAATAATATTCTGCTACTTAACTACTTTCTTATTTCAGCTCTTCTTTAAAACGGTAAGGGGTGTTATTCTTTCTTATTCATGAAAAGAACTGTTGTTATTCCATTTCTTATTATTCTGTTGGAATAACCTGTATACGCGGTCTACCCTATACTTGGTGACATTCTTCTATTATTTTGTTGGAACATCCTGTCTGTGTGTTTTACACCAGACCTGGTTCCGTCTTTATTATTATTCTGTTGGAACATCCTGTCTGTGTGTTTTACACCGGACTTGGTTCCGTCTTTATTATTATTCTGTTGGAACATCCTGTCTATGTGTTTTACACCGGACCTGGTTTCGTCTTTATTATTATTCTGTTGGAACATCCCGTCTGTGTGTTTTACACCGGACCTGGTTCCGTCTTTATTATTATTCTGTTAGAATATCCTGTCTGTGCGTTTTACGCCGGACCTGGTTCTATTATTTATTATTCTGTTGGAATAACCTGTCTGTGCAGTTTATCGCATGCATGGTGATTTCTTTTGTTATTCCATTCTTTATTATACTCAGTTGGTTAAAACAATACTGTAAGTACGTAGCTTTCTTGGTTTAGCTGGTTATTATCGGAGATTCGTGGAAGGATTTTCTCGAATCGCTACTCCATTAACTCAGCTGACTCGGAAGGATACAAAGTTCGGTTGGAGCAAAGAATGTGAGAAGAGTTTTCAAGAACTCAAGAGGAGACTCATTTCAGCACCTGTTCTAACAATACTGTAAGACCCCAACTTATTAATGAATAAAATCAAATTTTCTCTAAATATTATTGTGAATAATAAGGGGTTAATTTGATATAATACTTTGGTTATGGGTGAAATGTGCAAATTTTGCAAAATAAGCAAGTGGTTATAAAATATTCATTTTGTCGGGGAATATTCGTTTGGTCGTGAATTATTCTTGCTGTCGGGGAATATTCGTACGACGGCGCAGCCTTGTGTGGGCCCCATAACGGAAAGGGATTGGATGAAGAAAACGACAAGTATAAGTTGTTTATAAATAATGGCGTAGTTATTACCGTTAATACTGTTGGAATACTCGGTGGTTAAAATACAGTAGCACACAGTATTGCACCAATTATTGATTCTTATGTAAGAAGGCACTACTCAATAATTGTTACAGTAGTTACTGTTTAATATTTTATTTTATTGATTCAATAATTGCTGCATTAATATTTTATATTATTGTTGTTTCAATAATTGTTGTTGCATAGTATTTTCCTTTATCAGATCAATAATTCATATTATTTGAATAATATTATTAGATAATATTATTGGCAGTGTCTAAAAAGTTCTGTCTAAGGAGAGGTTTGGTCATCTAATTGCGTGCCAATAAGGAGAAATCCTTATTGGAAAGCCCCCTCTTTCCTGGGAACGGCCTGGTTGTCATAAATGCGATTCTATAATATTATTTGTGAATAACTAATTATTGATTCATATGATAAGGAAATATTTATTTTATGTGGATATAAATGAGGGATATATTTTTGTAGTTAAAAATGAAGGAGTTAATGTTGAGGTTTTTATCATTATTTTTGTCGGAATGGAGGTATTAAAAATCAGGGTTTTTGAGATATATTGCGGGTGTTATAATTTTTTAATCCGACCGTTGGATCGTGGTAATTTTTGGATATGTTATACATATATAATTTAAGTATATGTCCACAAATTTTGAACCGTTAAAAATGAACGTATGATTTATTATGAATTTTACGAGATGATTGGTTCAGAAATTGTTGAATTTTCGGAATTTATCATTTTGATGGAAAATTCTAGAATTGGTGGGCCCCACTCTTGGTTGGTGGAGAAATGTGCTGAGATTTTTATTCAAATGTGGTGGGTGGAAATAGTAGCAGGTAAAGCCATCAGGTTGCAGGTTAAGTCTGCTTCGGCGTGCTAACATTTTCCTATAAATAGAGGGCTAAGTTAGAATTGAAAATCACACCAGAAACAAATTTTCTCTCTTTCTCTCTCTAGATTATTGAGTGTATTTTGTGAGTATTTAGATACTTTGAGAGTTTCTATTCATCAGAGCAAGTTTCTTTCAGCCTTATACCGGTATTCCGACCAGAAGTACTGATATTTTGAGGTAAGGGATATTATTTTCTTCTTAATGATATTATTTTCTTCAATATCATTATGCTAAAATATTGATAAGAGTTTTTATCAAATTTGAAACTTTTTGTGTCGGGGTTACTATTCACGTATACGGCACTATTCACGTATACGGTACTATTCACGAATACAACACTATTCACCGAAAAATAAAATTTTCTCTTTTTGTCCAAGATGTCTATTATGGTTACTATCTTTGATTGTATCCATGTTTTGATCTTTATTTTTGAATTCTGCTTCACAATTGATTATTATGAAGTATTATTGATCTTGGATAAACTGTTATACGAATCCCTAATATTTGTCCTTCTGTCTCACTGGATTCGTTCTCTTTAAGATATTTTTTATCATCCTCAGTCCTAAATGATGATATTACTGAATATCTTTGGCCTGTAGTGCAAAGATGTATGATTACTTGATGAATATCTTTGGCCTGTAGTGCAAAGATGAACATGTGTTGAGATGAACATGACTGACAGGTGATACAAATGAATATCTTTGGTCTGTAGTGCAAAGATGAATATTTGGATAAAGATGATTATTAATTGATGTTACAGGGATAAAATATTGATGATGGACTTTTAAATCTTAGAAGATAGTAGAATTCTTTCTCTACTTGACTCTTCTAATAGTTTGCTGTTTCCGCTGCAGTTGTTGATCTAAAACGTGTTGTCGATTATATTCTATCAGATTTTTCCCTGTTGAAGACTAACGATAATTTGTTGTATATTATCTTAGTCATAATATTCTTTACTAGGCTAGTTAAGCTCACCCTTTTCCTTTTTGTTCCATTTTTCTTCTCAGGAGGTGAGAACATAGCAGGATCTAGTCGGGGTATGGAGTGATGGTTCTAGAAAGATATTTAGCAGTCCTCACTATTTCTGTAAAATAGTGTTTGAATAATTGTAATGAGGACTTATTTGAGTGTGGATATTGTCTAGAACATAATATTTGTATTTAAACTCACAGTATGTGTTGTCGTATTTTGCACGACAATTGTATTATTGAAGTTGTAGTTTGCTTTCTGTACCATGTATTTGGCGACTCAGAATGGGTGTTGTATACCTATTTTGGGGGCGTCACAGTTGGTATCAGAGCTTAGGGATATGATCCCTGGCTGAGATGTGAGACAAGAACTAGGAGGGGAGAGACGGGAATTCCTTCGCTAGTATGACCTGACTAAGTTTATTTGATATTTATTTGGTCGGTCAGAGTATAGGGATAATATATGACATGACTATTAACCGTTGTTTTATGGCAGTATTTAAGAATGGAAGCTAAGAACGTTAATAATGGAGTAAATCAGACCGTGGAGACACCTTTGATCACCACCCAGGGGAACGTGCAACAGAAAGACAATATTCCTCCTGTAAACAATGTTACCGAGCAAACGATGAATGATGGAATGTTTAGAAGCTTTTTGCAGTTCATGCAAAATCAGACGAGGGAGACTCGTGTGCAGAATACGGGTGGAAATGATAACAACGCGCGGTTTGTCACAGCTAAGCAGTTCAAAGAATTGGGACCACCATAATTTAAGGGAAAGCCGGATCCGATCATGGCGGAAACGTGGGTCAAGCAAATTACCAAGATATTCGATGTCTTGGGATGCACGGAGGAACAAAAGGTTCCATTCGCCACCTTTATGTTCCGCGGTGAGGCAGACTACTGGTGGGAGTCTGTGAAGCGTACTCAGCCTGACGCACTCAACATGTCCTGGGAAACATTTTAAAAACTGTTCAATGACAAGTACTTTCCTGAAAGTATTCGTCATATGAAGGAGGTGGAGTTTATCAGACTGGAACAAAACAACATGACGGTGTCCCAGTACGAGGCGAAGTTTGTAGAGTTATCCAGGTTTGCACCTCATTTGGTCAAAAATGAGGAACGAATGACAAGGATGTTTCTGAGAGGTCTAAAACCCGAGATTCGGCAATATCTTATCTCTCATAAATTTTCTTTATATTCAGATGTTGTAAACATGGCTCAATTATTAGAGCGAGATAATGAGTATGTGCAACCGAGGGACCACAACCAGGATCATACCAGTGGCGGCAGTCATCGAAGCAATGAAAACCAGCAGGGAGGAAAACATTCGGACAAAAGCGGTAACCACTCTGGTGGTAATCGTGGTCGTGATAATAAAAGGAGCGAGTCAGGAGGAGATTTCAATAAGAGAAGGTACAACAATGATAATGTGAAGACGTCAGCACAAACATCAACTGTTTCTAGGGGAGGAGAACGACCACCGGTCGTATGTTACAAATGTGGGAAAGAGGGACATATCAGCCCAAACTGCCCACAACAATTTAAGGTATGTTATAACTGTGGAAAGGAGGGTCATATAGCTCGAGAGTGTTCTGTAGAAAAACCAAGTTCAGCGGGGATGGTGACTCCAAAAGCTGTCCCGGATAAGTCAAAATCAGCGGTTCCTGGAAGAGCGTTTGTCGTGACTGGCCAAAACGCGAGAAACCCGAACGAGGTGATCACGGGTAAGCTAATCTTGAACTCTTGCGAAGTTTATACTTTACTAGATACCGGTTCTACCCATTCTTTTATCTCTCCTGCTTGTGCTCAACGTTTAAACTTGACTCCGGAGAAATTGGACTTTAACTTATCTGTTGAAACTCCGTTGGGTGAAACCTTCGTTACATCTACAGTTTATAAATCTTGCATGATCCAAGTTGGCACTATCACATTACTTGTTGATCTTATCTCTTTAAAGATACTTGCTTTTGATGTGATTTTAGGAATTGATTGGTTAACCACTCATCATGCTAAAATTGATTGTTTTCGTAAGGTTGTTAGTTTTCATATTCCTAACCAACCTGTCATACGAATTCAAACTACTAAACCACTAAAATCAGTCACTGTCATATTAAGCCACAAAGCTATTCGTTTATTGAAAAACGGATGTCAAGCTTTCTTAGCCCATGTTATGGATTTGAACAAAGACAAGTCAGATTTGAATAATATTTCTATTGTTAGAGAATTTCCCAATGTATTTCCTGAAGAACTTCCTGGTCTACCCCCAGAACGTGAAGTTGAATTCTTTATTGACCTTGAACCCGGTACAAAGCCCATTTCTAAAACCCCATATCGAATGGCTCCTATTGAACTTCAGGAGTTAAAAGTCCAACTACAGGAGTTGTTGGACATCGGTTTTATTCGTCCTAGTACATCTCCTTGGGGTGCTCCTATTTTATTCGTAAAGAAGAAAGACGGGAGTATGCGACTTTGTATCGACTATCGAGAATTGAATCATGTCACTATCAAGAATAGGTATCCGCTACCTCGCATTGATGACCTGTTTGACCAGTTACAAGGAGCACAATTCTTTTCAAAGATCGATCTTCGTTCTGGATATCATCAGCTGAAGATTAAAACTGAGGATATTTTAAAGACTGCCTTCAGAACTCGGTACGGGCATTATGAATTCTTAGTAATGTCTTTTGGATTGACTAATGCTCCAGCTGCTTTCATGGATATGATGAACCGTATATTCAAAGAAAATTTAGATCAGTTCGTTATTGTCTTTATTGATGACATCCTCATCTATTCCAAAAGTCGTGAAGATCATGAGCACCATTTGAAGCTGGTATTGCAAAGGCTTCGTGAAAACAAGCTATATGCCAAACTGAAGAAATGCGAGTTCTGGCTTGAGGAAGTAGCATTCCTTGGGCACGTGGTGTCAAAACATGGAGTATCTGTCGACCCGGCGAAGATTGAAGCCATACAAAGTTGGGAGCAACCGAAGTCGATAACCGAAGTACGCAGCTTTCTGGGCTTAGCTGGTTATTATCGGAGATTTGTGGAAGGATTTTCTCGAATCGCTACTCCGTTAACTCAGCTGACTCGGAAGGATACAAAATTCGTATGGAGTGAGGAATGCGAGAAGAGTTTCCAAGAACTCAAGAGGAGACTCATTTCGGCACCTGTTCTGACAATACCATCTGGTTCGGATGGATTTGTTATCTACAGCGATGCTTCAGGCAAAGGGTTAGGATGTGTTCTCATGCAGCATGAGAAAGTCATAGCCTATGCCTCGCGACAACTCAAAGAATATGAGAGGAAATATCCTACTCATGATTTGGAGTTGGCAGTAATCGTTTTCGCGTTGAAGATCTGGAGACACTACCTGTATGGGGAGAAAGTGGAGATCTATACAGATCATAAAAGCCTCAAATATTTCTTCACCCAAAAGGAACTCAACATGCGACAACGACGTTGGCTCGAGCTGTTGAAAGATTACGATCATACCATCCAATATCATCCTGAAAAAGCAAACGTAGTAGCTGACGCATTGAGTAGAAGATCATATGCGGGTACGAGTGCAATGTTGTTAACACAAAGGCCCATTTTGTATGACTTGCAAAGGATGGAGATAGAGATGAAGGCTCCAAGTACCCACATGATGATATCAAATATACGAGTAGAACCGACTTTAATCGATAAAGTTAAAGCTGCTCAAGCTACGGACATGGAGCTGATGCGTATGAAGAAGAAAGTGCAAGAAGGTGCTATTCCAGAAGCAAGAATCGATGAAGAAGGAATACTTCGAGTCAACTCCAGACTTTGTGTTCCTAACGATTTTGACTTGAAGCATAGAATAATGATGGAGGCACACAACACACCGTTTGCAATCCATCCTGGGAGTACCAAAATGTATCACGATCTTCGACATACATTTTGGTGGAGCAATATGAAAAGAGAGATCTCGGAGTTTATCTCGAGATGTTTAACTTGTCAACGTGTAAAAGCGGAGCATCAAGTACCAAAGGGTCCATTGCAACCACTTGAGATTCCGAAATGGAAGTGGGAACACATTACTATGGATTTTGTTACGGGTCTTCCCAAGGTTTCTCAAGGCATAGATGCGATTTGGGTTATTGCTGATAGATTAACCAAGTCCGCTCATTTCTTGCCGATACGTGAGACTTATTCCCTTGAACGTCTTGCTAGTATGTACGTGAACGATATTGTGAGATTGCATGGCATGCCAGTATCCATAGTTTCAGATCGTGACCCAAGATTCACTTCACGATTTTGGGTTAGCTTGCAGAAAGCTATGTGCACGGATTTACGATTCAGTTCGGCATACCATCCTCAAACGGATGGACAATCAGAGAGGACTATTCAAACTCTTGAAGATCTATTAAGACTTTGTGTCCTAGATCTCAAAGGGAGTTGGGATAAGTACCTACCATTGGTGGAATTCTCCTACAACAACAGTTATCAGGCGAGCATAGGTGTGGCTCCATTCGAGGGGTTGTATGGAAGAAAATGTCGTTCTCCAGTATGCTGGGACGAGGTAGGTGAAGCAACATTATTGGGACCAGAGTTGGTACGCATGACTACAGAGAAGATCCAAACGATTCGACAACGTATACAAACGGCACAGAATCGACAAAAGAGTTATGCGGATCTTCATCGGAAGGACGTGGAATTTAATATTGGGGATCATGTATTGTTACGTGTTACACCATGGAAGGGAGTTACAAGATTTGGGAAGAGAGGAAAGCTCAATCCAAGATTTGTTGGTCCATTTGAGATTCTTGAGCGAATAGGAAATGTGGCATATAGACTTGCTTTACCTCCAAGCATGTCTCGTGTTCATAATATTTTTCACATATCTATGCTTCGTAAATATGTTAAAGACCCGAACCATATTATTGAGTTAGAACTAGACGAGATAGCTGAAGATTTAACGTACGAGGAGGTACCTGTTAAGATCTTGGATAGGAAAGAGCATGTCCTACACACGAAGGTTATACCACAAGTTAAGGTTTTGTGGAGAAACCATGCTATTGAAGAAATGACCTGGGAGTTGGAATCAGAAATAAAAGTGAGGTATCCTCACCTTTTTAAAACATCAGGTACGTACGTCAATTTCGAGGACGAAATTTCATAAGGAGGGGAGGTTGTAAGACCCCAACTTATTAATGAACAAAATCAAATTTTCTCTAAATATTATTGTGAATAATAAGGGGTTAATTTGATATAATACTTTGGTTATTGGTGAAATGTGCAAATTTTACAAAATAAGCAAGTGGTTATAAAATATTCATTTTGTCGGGGAATATTCGTTTTGTCGTGAAATATTCTTGCTGTCGGGGAATATTCGTACGACGGCGCAGCCTTGTGTGGGCCCCATAACGAAAAGGGATTGGATGAAAAAAATGACAAGTATAAGTTGTTTATAAATAACGGCGTAGTTGTTACCGTTAATACTGTTGGAATACCCGGTGGTTAAAATACAGTAGCACACGGTATTGCACCAATTATTGATTCTTACGTAAGAAGGTACTACTCAATAATTGTTACAATAGTTACTGTTCAATATTTTATTTTATTGATTCAATAATTGCTGCATTAATATTTTATATTATTGTTGTTTCAATAATTGTTGTTGCACAGTATTTTCCTTTATCAGATCAATAATTTATATTATTTGAATAATATTATTAGATAACATTATTGGCAATGTCTAGAAATTTCTGTCTAAGGAGAGGTTTGGTCATCTAATTGCGCGCCAGTAAGGAGAAATCCTTATTGGAAAGCCCCCTCTTTCCTGGGAACGGCCTGGTTGTCATAAATGTGATTCTATAATATTATTTGTGAATAACTAATTATTGATTCATATGATAAGGAAATATTTATTTTATGTGGATATAAATGAGGAATATATTTTTGTGGTTAAAAATGAAGGAGTTAATGTTGAGGTTTTTATCAGTATTTTTGTCGGAATGGAGGTATTAAAAATCAGGATTTTTGAGATATATTGCGGGTGTTATAATTTTTTAATCCGACCGTTGGATCGTGGTAATTTTTGGATATGTTATATATATATAAGTTGAGTATATGTCCACAAATTTTGAACCGTTAAAAATGAACGTATGATTTATTATGAATTTTACGAGATGACTAGTTCAGAAATTGTTGAATTTTCGGAGTTTATCATTTTGATGGAAAATTCTAGAATTGGTGGGCCCCACTCTTGGTTGGTGGAGAAATGTGCTGAGATTTTTATTCAAATGTGGTGGGTGGAAATAGTAGCAGGTAAAGCCATCAGGTTGCAGGTTAAGTCTGCTTCGGCGTGCTAACATTTTCCTATAAATAGAGGGTTAAGTTAGAATTGAAAATCACACCAAAAACAAGTTTTCTCTCTTTCTCTCTCTAGATTATTGAGTGTATTTTGTGAGTATTTAGATACTTTGAGAGTTTCTATTCATCAGAGCAAGTTTCTTTCAGCCTTATACCGGTATTCCGACCAGAAGTACTGATATTTTGAGGTAAGGGATATTATTTTCTTCTTAATGATATTATTTTCTTCAATATCATTATGCTGAAATATTGATATGAGTTTTTATCAAATTTGAAACTTTTTGTGTCGGGATTACTATTCACGTATATGGCACTATTCACGTATACGGTACTATTCACGAATACGGCACTATTCACCGAAAAATAAAATTTTCCCTTTTTGTCCAAGATGTCTATTATGGTTACTATCTTTGATTGTATCCATGTTTTGATCTTTATTTTTGAATTTTGCTTCACAATTGATTATTATGAAGTATTATTGATCTTGGATAAACTGTTATACGAATCCCTACTATTTGTCCTTCTGTCTCACTGGATTCGTTCTCTTTAAGATATTTTTCATCATCCTCAGTCCTAAATGATGATATTACTGAATATCTTTGGCCTGTAGTGCAAAGATGTATGATTACTTGATGAATATCTTTGGCCTGTAGTGCAAAGATGAACAGGTGTTGAGATGAACATGACTGACAGGTGATACAAATGAATATCTTTGGCCTGTAGTGCAAAGATGAATATTTGGATAAAGATGATTATTAATTGATGTTACAGGGATAAAATATTGATGATGGACTTTTAAATCTTAGAAGATAGTAGAATTCTTTCTCTACTTGACTCTTCTAATGGTTTGCTGTTTCCGCTGCAGTTGTTGATCTAAAACTTGTTGTCGATTATATTCTATCAGATTTTTCCCTGTTAAAGACTAACGATAATTTGTTGTATATTATCTTAGTCATAATATTCTTTACTGGGCTAGTTGAGCTCACCTTTTTCCTTTTTGTTCCATTTTTCTTCTCAGGAGGTGAGAACATAACAGGATCTAGTCGGGGTATGGAGTGATGGTACTAGAAAGATATTTAGCAGTCCTCACTATTTCTGTAAAATAGTGTTTGAATAATTGTAATGAGGACTTATTTGAGTGTGGATATTGTCTAGAAGACAATATTTGTATTTAAACTCACAGTATGTGTTGTCGTATTTTGCACGACAATTGTATTATTGAAGTTGTAGTTTACTTTTTGTACCATGTATTTGGCAACTCAGAATGGGTGTTGTATACTTATTTTGGGGGTGTCACAAATACCATCTGGCTCGGAGGGATTTGTCTTCTACAGTGATGCTTCGAGCAAAGGGTTGGGATGCGTTCTTATGCAACATGAAAAAGTCATAGCCTATGCATCAAGACAACTCAAGGAATATGAGAGGAATTATCCTACTCATGATCTAGAGTTGGCAGCTGTTGTCTTTGCACTTAAAATTTGGAGGCATTACTTGTATGGGGAGAAGGTGGAGATCTTTACGGATCATAAAAGCCTCAAATATTTCTTCAATCAAAAGAAACTCAACATGCGACAACGACGTTGGCTTGAACTGTTGAAAGATTATGATCATACCATTCAATACCATCCTGGAAAAGCGAACGTGGTAGCTGACGCATTGAGTAGAAGATCATATGCAAGTACGAGTGCGATATTGTCAACACAAAGACCCATTTTGTGTGACTTGCAAAGGATGGAGATAGAGTTAAAGACTCCAGGGACCCATGTGATGATGGCGAATATACGAGTAGAACCAACTTTAATCGATAAAGTTAAAGTTTCTCAAGCTACAGACCTGGAGCTGATGCGTATGAGGAAGAAAGTGCAAGAAGGTGCTATGCCGGAAGCAAGAATCGATGAAGAAGGAATACTTCGAGTCAACTCCAGACTTTGTGTTCCTAACAACCCTGATTTAAAGTATAAAATCATGAAGGAGGCGCACAACACACCGTTTGCAATCCATCCTGGAAGTACCAAAATGTATCATGATCTTCGTCATACATTTTGGTGGAGCAATATGAAGAGAGAGATAACACTGTTTATCTCGAGGTGTTTAACTTGTCAACGAGTCAAAGCGAAGCATCAAGTACCAAAAGGTCCATTGCAACCACTTGAAATTCCAAAATGGAAGTGGGAGCACATTACCATGGATTTCGTTACCGGTCTTCCTAGGGTTTCTCAAGGTATTGATGCGATTTGGGTCATTATTGATAGATTGACCAAGTCTGCTCATTTCTTACCGATACGAGAAACTTATACACTTGAACGTCTTGCTCGTATGTACATAAACGAGATTGTAAGACTGCATGGTATGCCAGTATCCATAGTTTCTGATCGAGACCCAAGGTTCACTTCACGATTTTGGGTTAGTTTATAAAAAGCTATGGGCACAGATTTACGATTTAGTTCGATATATCATCCTCAGACGGACGGACAATCAGAGAGGACTATTCAAACTCTAGAAGATTTATTAAGACTCTGTGTCCTTAACTTCAAGGGAAGTTGGGACAAGTTCTTACCATTGGTGGAGTTTTCCTACAACAACAGTTATCAAGCAAGTATTGGCATGGCTCCATTCGAAGCATTGTATGGAAGAAAATGTCGTTCTCCAGTATGCTGAGATGAGGTGGGTGAAGCAACGTTGTTGGGACCGGAGTTGGTACGTATGCCTACAGAAAAGATTCAAACGATCTGACAACGTATAAAAACCTCACAAGATCGACAAAAGAGTTATGCTGATCTTCATCGAAAGGACGTGAAATTTGATGTAGGAGATCATGTGTTCTTATGTGTTGCTCCATGGAAAGGAGTTACGAGATTTGGAAAGAGAGGAAAGCTCAATCCTCGATTCATCGGTCCATTTTTAATCCTCAATCGAGTAGGAACTATGGCTTATAGACTCGCTTTACCGCCAAGTATGTCTCGTGTTCATAACGTTTTTCACATATTCACGTTACGCAAATATGTGAAAGACCCGAACCACATTATTGAGTTAGAACCGGACGAAATAGCGGAGGATTTGACGTATGAAGAAGTTCCTGTTCAAATCTTGGATAAGAAGGAACATATTCTACGCTCCAAGGTTATACCTCAAGTCAAAGTTTTGTGGAGAAACCACGATGTTAAGGAAATGACTTGGGAGTTAGAATCTGAAATGAAATCGAGGTATCCTTACCTCTTCGACATACCAGGTACGTACCCTAATTTCGAGGGCGAAATTTCATAAGAAGGGGAGGTTGTAAGACACTTTTATAAATAAAGATAAATTTTCTATAAATATCATTTTTGAATATTATGGAGTTAATTTGATATAATGTTATAGTTGTGGGTAATATTTATAAATTTTGCAAAGTACGCAAGTTGTTATATAATATTCGATTGGTCGGGGAATATTCGTTTTAACAGGGAATATTCGTACAACGGCACAATCATTGGTGGACCCCACAACGAAATTATTGTCGGATTGGGAAAACGACAAAAATATTTTATTAAAAATAACGGCGGAAGTTTTACCATTGATACTGTTGAACTACTCGGTAGTAAAAGTACAATAATACGTGTGGTTGCATAGTAGCATACGGTATTGATTATTAATGCTTATGTGAGAAGTCACTCAGTTTGATTCAATTATTGTCAGTTAATAATATGAATTATTTAACGATAATGACGTTTTGTTTTATTCGTAATAAAATAGAAACATCTTTTTATATAAAACAGAATACTTTATTAAAGTTATTCTATAAATAGAATATATTATATTTTATTTAAAAGATTTTTCTTTAAATATGGACCGTCAGATTAAAGTAATCAATCTGGACCGTTAATGGATTAGTTACTATGCATTCTATTTTCTATAAATAGCAGCTCATTCCTTCATTATTTCTTACGAATTCACTGAACTCTAGAGAGAGAAACTATAGAGAGAGAGAAGAAGAGTATTCTGCTACTTAACTACTTCCTTATTTCAGCTCTTCTTTAAAACTGTAAGGGGTGTTATTCTTTCTTATTCATGAAGAGAACTGTTGTTATTCTATTTCTTATTATTCTGTTGGAATAACCTGTATACGCGATCTACCCTATACTTGGTGACATTCTTCTGTTATTCTGTTGGAACATCCTGTCTGTGTGTTTTACACCGGACCTGGTTCTGTTTTTATTATTATTCTATTGGAACATCATATCTGCGTGTTTTACACCGGACCTGGTTCCGTCTTGTTATTATTCTGTTGGAACATCCTGTCTGTGCGTTTACGCCGGACCTGGTTCCATTATTTATTATTCTGTCAGAATATCCTGTCTGTGCGTTTACGCCGGACCTGGTTCCATTATTTATTATTCTGTCGGAATATCCTGTTTGTGCGTTTACGCCGGACCTGGTTCCATTATTTATTATTCTGTTGGAATAACCTGTCTGTGCGGTCTATCGCATGCCGGGTGATTTCTTTTGTTATTCCATTCTTTACTATACTTAGTTGGTTAAGTTTTAACTTCTATACTCCATGAAATTAGTGGAATATCCTTGATAATTGCGGTTCATCTAGTATCTTTTCATGAAAATATTCTTCTAAGCATTCTTAAATTTTACTCCACAAAGTAGTATCATGTTGACAATTTGGACGTTGTTAATTCTTGAATAAATTAATTCTTAAACTTGTTTTATTGAATTCTTATATCATTGTCATCATCCTCATGTTTATAAAATGTTGAAAGTCATCTGTAGCCTGTAGTGCATAGATGGACTTGGTATGATTATGACCAGGGATTATTCGGTATAATCATGACCGTAATGTTACAAATGATGTGGTAAAAGTCCTCATTAGCCGTAGTGAATTGATGGACAGTTGTTGGCATGATCATGACCATTAATGAATACACGAATATCCTTGGCCGTAGTGCAGGGGTGATTCGATGATGTTGATTATTTTATTAAGCTGAGTCCCAGCGATAACAGTGTTGAAAAACCTTTTAAATCATAAAAGATAGTAGAGTTTATTTTCTATTTGACTCTTTTAATGGATTGCTTGTTCCACTGCAGTTAAACTTGATGTCTATTATATTTTATCGGTGTAACACTGTTGAAGGCTAATGATAATTTATTCTGCATTATCTTAGTCATAATATTTCTTACTAGGCTAGTTGAGCTCACCCTTTCTTTCACTGTTCTCTTCAGGAAATGAGAACGTAGCTGGGGCAAGTCGGGGAACGGAGTGATGGTCCGAATGATAGTATTAGTTAGTAGTCCTCACTATTCTATGTAATAGTGTGTTAATAAATGTAATGAGGACTCCTTTTGAGTATGAATACTTTCTAGAAGATAATATTTGTATTCAAACTCACAGTTTATGTTTTGTCGTATTGTACACGACAGTTGTATTAGTAAGTTATATTTATATTCTGTACTATGTATCTGAAGACCCAAGATGGGTGATGTTTACCTAATTTTGGGGGCGTCACACAGATCACCAAGATATTTGATGTCTTGGGATGCTCTGAGGAGCAAAAGGTTCCCTTTGCCGCCTTTTTGTTGCGAGGAGAGGCAGATTACTGGTGGGAATCGATTAAGCGTACTCAACCTGCCGCACTGAAGATATCTTGGGAGAAGTTCCAAGAGCTGTTCAATGACAAATACTTTCTCGAAAGTGTTCGTCAAATGAAGGAGGTGAAGTTCATCAAATTAGAGCAGAATAATAAGACCGTGTCGCAGTATGAGGCTAAATTTGCTGAGTTGTCCCGATTTGCGTCCCATTTGGTGGATAATGAAGAGCGAATGACGCGAATGTTTTTGCGAGATTTGAAACCTGAGATACGTCAACATCTTACTTCTCATAAACTGTGTTTGTATTCAGATGTTGTGAATAGGGCTCAGTTAGTGGAGCGCGATAATGAGTCAACGCAACTAAAAGAGAGCAGTCGGCAAAATGATAATACCAGTGAGAGCAGTCATCGAAGCGGTGACAACAAGCGTGGAGGGAATCAACAGGCCAGAAATGGTAACCACTTCGGTGGTAATCAGGGCCAAAACAATAAGAATGGTCATTTCAAGAAGAGGAGATTCAACAATGATGGAAAGACGTCAGCACCAACACCCGTTGTTAAGGAAGGAGAACAACCACCTATCATTTGTTTCAAATGCGGAGGGGAGGGGCACATCAGTCCAAACTACGCGATGCCGTCTAAAGCATGTTATAATTATGGAAGAGAAGGTCATTTAGCTCGATTTTATCATTTACCAAAAATAAGTTCAGCCAGGATGGAGACACCAAAGGCCGTCTCAGAAAAGTCAAAACCGGTAGCGCAAGGGAGACCTTTTGTTGTGACCTCCCAGAAAGCAAAGAACCCGAATGAGGTCATCACGGGTAAGCTTATTATAAACTCTAACGAAGTCTATACTTTATTTGATACCGGTTCTACCCATTCTTTTATTTCTCCTACTTGCGCTCATCGATTAAATTTGACTCCGGAGAAATTAGACTTTGATTTATCTGTTGAAACTCTATTGGGAGAAACCTTCATTACATCCACAGTTTATAAGTCTTGTTTGGTTCAAGTTGGTACCCACACATTACCTGTCGATCTTATTTCATTAACAATACTTGCATTTGACGTGATTCTAGGGATTGATTGGTTAACTACTCATCATGCAAAAATTGATTGTTTTCGTAAGGTTGTTAGCTTTCATATTCCTAATCGACCAATTATGCGAATTCAAGCAACCAAACCATTAAAATCAATCGCTGTCATCTCAAGCCATAAAGCTATTCGTTTATTGAAAAACGGATGTCAAGCTTTCTTAGCTCATGTCACGTATCTAAAAAAAATACGTCAGTTTTAAATGATATTTCTATTGTTAATAAATTTTCTGACGTATTCCCTGAAGAACTTCATGGCTTACCCCCAGAGCGTGAAATTAAATTTTGTATCGACCTTGAACCCGGTACAAAACCCATTTCCAAAGCCCCATATCGAATGGCTCCTATTGAACTTCAGGAGTTAAAGATCCAACTGCAGGAATTGTTAGACATTAACTTTATTCGTCCTAGTACTTCTCCTTGGGGTGCTCCTGTTCTATTCGTGAAGAAGAAAGATGGAAGTATGCGACTTTGTATTGATTATTGGGAGTTGAATCATGTCACCATCAAAAACAGGTACCCATTGCCACGTATTGATGACCTGTTTGACCAATTGCAAGGAGCACAATTCTTTTTAAAGATCGATCTTCGTTCTGAATATCATCAGCTGAAGGTTAGAACTGAGGATGATGTGGATATCCCTGGCCGTAGTGCAGGGGTGATTCGATGATTTGAATTATTTTATTAAGCTGAGTCCCAGCGATAACAGTGTTGAAAAACCTTTTAAATCATAGAAGATAGTAGATTTTATTCTCTACTTGACTCTTTTAATGGATTGCTTGTTCCGCTACAGTTAAACTTGATGTTCGTTATATTTTATCAGTTTAACACTGTTGAAGGCTAATGATAATTTATTCTGCATTATCTTAGTCAAAATATTTCTTACTGGGCTAGTTGAGCTCACCCTTTCTTTCACTGTTCTATTCAGGAAATGAGAATATAACTGGGACGAGTCGGGGAACGGAGTGATGGACCAGATGATAGTATTAGTAGTCTGAGCTATACTGTTAAATAGTGTGACAATAATTGTAATGAGGACTCCTTTTGAGTTTGTATAGTCTCTAGTAGACAATAATTGTATTCAAACTCACAGTTATGTTTTGTCGTATTGTACACGACAGTTGTATTTGTATTCTGTACCATGTATCTGACGACCCAAGATGGGTGATGTATACCTAATTTTGGGGGCGTCACAAATATTTTCCGACAACAATATTATTCCACGACAAAACGAATATTCCCCAACAGAAATGAGTATTTTATAACCACTTGCGTATTTTGAAAATTTTATATATATATCACCATTAACTTTAACTTTTTTATCAATTTAACCATTTACTAAATAGAAAAATTGAATACTTTTATTTCATAAAATTCGGGGTCTTACATACAAGCCTGTATCAAGACATATATCAAGTGTTAAATGTACATGTGAGAATATACATGGGTTGCCTAAACTGGGTTGGATATACATGTTGTTTCTGTTTTGGTCACTATTAAAACCTGTTCTGGTTACTTTCATATAACTATTTGGTTACTTCTTTATTATGTGTTGGTTACTGTTATCTTATGGTTTGGCTACTATTATTGTGCCCTCAATATGGGATTTTGATTACTTTTAATTTTTATTCTGGTTAATATGTAATTATTTAGTATACATGGATTGCCTAAACTGGGTTTCATTACATGACGTTTTTGTTTTGGTTACCATTAAATCCTGTTTTGGTTACTATCATATAATTATCTGGTTACTATTTTATTATGTTACATTATGGTTACTGTTATTAGTAATCAGATAGTTACAAGCTTGAATCATGACAAACATCAAGTGTTAAATATACATGTTAGAGTGTCCTATTTATCTAGCTGATGTATACTTATAAATTACATACTCATAAAAATTATATGGAAATTATATAATTAGTATTTAAATATGCATATAGAGGTAACCATTTTATTTCTTGTGAGTAACCAAATTTACATAAAATTAGTTCAGAACAGTATCCATCAGCTATTTCAGTTGAAATGTTAGGTTGGTATCCAAACCTACATATATGGTAACCATTTTTATTTTTGTTAGTAACCAGATAATTATAAGTTTATATCAGAACTGTTATAAAGTGTTAAATGTATATATTTTATTTATACCCTGTCATCATGATGGAATAAGAAACTCCAATTAAGAGTTCCCATATATATATATATATATATATATATATATATATATATTATTTTATTATATAGATGTTAGTCACTTATAGATCTCATATTAAAATAAAAATAGTTTGAGAGGTGCAATTGGTATCCAAACCTGCATATAAGGGTAACAATTTTAGTTTTTATTAGTAACCAAATAATTAAAATTTTATATTAGAACCGTTATCAAGTGCTTAATGTACATGTGAGGGTTCCCATTTATCTAGCTCATAGATACTTTTAAATTACATAGTTATAAAAGTTATTTGAAAATGGTCCAGTTGTTAACTAAATATGAATACAGAGGTAACTATTTTATTTTAGATGGGTAACTAAATTTACATAAAAATATTTCAGAACAGTTACCAATTATTTAATGTATATGTTTACTTTATATTAACAACTCATGATGGAATCAAAAATTAAAATATTAATCAATAACAATTTTGGTTACTGTACACCATCAAAATGTTACCAACCATGTGGTTAATGGTTACTAACAGTAAACAATTATATATTTACACACTTTTTGTTTATGTTCCGTTGAAATAAAGCACAACTGAAATCATTTCCATTGTCTGACAACTGAATAAACATTGTTAAGTAACCAAATCAATATTAGACAGTAACCAAACTACATAATCTTAGTAACTAGAACATAAACCAAATTTTTACATGCAATTTTGAAGGCCTAAATGATGGAATTTGACCAAAAAATCCTGTAGTTCACGAGCAAAGCTGGTGACTTTTGATCGTTGACCCGTTTCCAATGAAATTAGGCTCCGAAAACGTCAAAATCCGACACTCCAAACTTGACAGAAATTACCAAATTGCCACTGAATCAAATCTTTCCATAACTATAAAAAACATCAATACAACAACTAATATATATAATCAGATTAATAGTTGTATGAATGTAACCAATGTAGTCAATAAGTAACCACCAATATATAAGAAACAATTATAAAACACAATAACATTATACATTAACCAAATATCTAAATACATATTAGACAGTAACCAAGATATATGTAATTAGTAACCAAGATTATAAAAAATATTTTTACATTCATTTTACAACCAAAATAATCAGTAATGACTTTGTTACAAATTAAAGACTAACAGATGTATGAAGATAACCAATGTAGTTAATCAATAACTATCAATATAAAAAAATCAGTATAAAACACAATAATATAATGCAGTAACCATGGTAATATTACACAGTAACTAAGTCAGCATTATATACTAACCAAATCCAAATTAGACAGTAACCAACATTTATTTACTTAGTATCTATAACATAAAACATATTTTTTTCATGCAATTTATAGCAAAAACAAACAATATAAAAAATATCAATATAAAAAATATCAATATGTACTTAAAGATCCAACAATTTCAAGAAGGTAACCAATGTATTTAATAAGTAATCATTAATATAAAAAACATCAGTAGAATATACATTTAAAGTATACATCAACCAAATAAACATTATACAGTAACCAAATCAATAATAAACAGTAACCAATTTATATGTTCTTAGTAACCAGAATATAAAACATATTTTTACATGCATTTTGCATTGTCAATCATTCAACTTTATAATACACAACAACATTGTCAATCAAATTTTAGATTATAAACGATATTCCACCGACCATTATATCAGATGAAGCAACCTTTTAGTATGCTTTTTGTTACTGTTAGCTTATGGTCTGTAAAGTAACCAACTCAATATTAGACAGTAACCAAACTACATAATGTTAATAACCAAAACATGAAGTGGGGGTAATATTATGCAGTAACCATTGCAATTTTACACAGTAACTGTGACGCCCCCAAAATAGGTATACATCACCCATTCTGAGTCACCAAATACATGATACAGAAACAAATATAACTTTATTAAAACACTTGTCGCGCAAAATACGACAACATAATACTGTGAGTTTATATACAAATATTATTTTCTAGACAATATTCACACTCAAATAAGTCCTCATTACAATTATTGAAACACTATTTTATAAAATAGTGAGGACTGCTAACACAACTGACTAGAAACATCACTCCACACCCCGACTAGTTCCCGCTATATTTTCGCCTCCTGAGAAAAATGGAATAAAAAGGAAAAGGGTGAGCTCAACTAGCCCAGTAAAGAATATTATGACTAAGATAATATACAAAAACTTATCATTAGTCTTCAACAGGGAAAAATCTGATAAAATATAATAGACAACAAGTTTTAGATCAACAACTGCAGCGGAAACAACAAACCATTAGAAGAGTCAAGTAGAGAATGAATTCTACTATCTTCTAAGATTTAAAAGCCCATCAACGATATTTTATCCCTGTAACATCAATCAATATACATCTTGAATCAAATATTCATCTTTGCACTACAAGCCAAAGATATTCATTTGTATCACCAGTCGGTCATGTTCATCTCAACACCTGTTCATCTTTGCACTACGGGCCAAACAACTTATACCACTTACTTTTTTGAAATATTTACGCATTTTACCCATAACTAACCACATTAATCAAATCAACCCTTACTATTTCAAAATAATAAATAGAAAAAATTTAATTTCATTTAATAATAAGTTGGGGTCTTACAACCTCCCCTCCTTATGAAATTTCGTCCTCGAAATTGATGTACGTACCTGGTGTTTCGAAAATGTGAGGATACCTCGCTTTCATTTCTGATTCTAACTCCCAGGTCATTTCTTCAATAGCATGGTTTCTCCACAAAACCTTAACTTGTGGTATAACCTTAGTGCGTAGGACATGCTCTTTCCTATCCAAGATCTTAACAGGTACCTCCTCGTACGTTAAATTTTCGGCTATCTCGTCTGGTTCTAACTCAATTATGTGGTTCGGGTCTTTCACATATTTATGAAGCACAGATACGTGAAAAACATTATGAATACGAGACATGCTTAGAGGTAATGCGAGTCGATATGCCACATTTCCTATTCGGTAAAGAATTTTAAATGGACCAACAAATCGTGGATTGAGCTTTCCTCTCTTCCCAAATCTTGTAACTCCTTTCCATGGTGCAACACGTACAATACATGATCCCCAATACTAAATTCTATATCCATTCGATGAAGATCCACATAACTCTTTTGTCGATCCTTTGCCGTTTGTATACGTTGTCGAATCGTTTGAATATTCTCTATAGTTATGCGTACCAATTCTGGTCCCAACAACGTTGCTTCACCCACCTCGTCCCAGCATACTAGAGAACGACACTTTTGTCCATACAAGGCTTTAAATGGAGCCATACCTATACTTGCCTGATAACTGCTGTTGTAGGAGAATTCCACCAGTGGCAAGTACTTATCCCAAATTCCTTTGAAATCTAGAACACAGAGTCTTAATAGATCTTCAAGGGTTTGAATAGTCCTTTCTGATTGTCCGTCCATTTGAGGATGGTATGCCGAACTGAATCGTAAATCTGTGCCCATAGCTTTCTGCAAGCTAACCTAAAATCGTGAAGTGAATCTTGGGTCACGATCTGAAACTATGGATACTGGCATGCCATGCAATCTCATAATCTCATTCACGTACATACGAGCAAGGCGTTCAAGGGAATAAGTCTCACGTATAGGCAAGAAATGGGCAGACTTGGTTAATCTATCAACAATGACCCAAATCGCATCTATGCCTTGAGATACCTTGGGAAGACCCGTAACGAAATCCATGGTAATGTGTTCCCACTTCCATTTTGGGATCTCAAGTGGTTGTAATGGACCCTTTGGCACTTGATGCTCCGCCTTTACACGTTGACAAGTTAAACACCTTGAGATAAACTCCACAATCTCTCTCTTCATATTGCTCCACCAAAATGTATGTCGAAGATCATGATACATTTTGGTACTTTCAGGATGGATTGCAAATGGTGTGTTGTGTGCCTCCATCATGATTCTATGCTTCAAGTCAGAATTGTTAGGAACGCAAAGTCTGGAGTTGACTCGAAGTATTCCTTCTTCATCGATTCTTACTTCTGGAATAGCACCTTCTTGCACTTTCTTCTTCATACGCATCAGCTCCATGTCCGTAGCTTGAGCAGCTTTAACTTTATCGATTAAAGTCGGTTCTACTCGTATATTTGATATCATCACGTGGGTACTTAGAGCCTCTACCTCTATCTTCATCCTTTGCAAGTCATACAAAATGGGCCTTTGTGTTGACAATATCGCACTCGTACCCGCATGTGATCTTCTACTCAATGCGTCAGCTACCATGTTTGCTTTTTCAGGATGATATTGGATGGTATGGTCGTAATCTTTCAATAGCTCGAGCCAACATCATTGTCGCATGTTGAGTTCCTTTTGGGTGAAGAAATATTTGAGGCTTTTATGATCTGTATAGATCTCCACTTTCTCCCCATACAGGTAGTGTCTCCAAATCTTTAAAGCGAAAATGACTGCTGCCAACTCTAAATCATGAGTAGGATAATTCCTCTCATATTCTTTGAGTTGTCGAGAGGCATAGGCTATGACTTTCCCATGTTGCATGAGAACACATCCTAACCCTTTGCCTGAAGCATCGCTGTAAATAACAAATCCATCTGAACAAGATGGTATTGTCAGAACAGGTGCCGAAATGAGTCTTCTCTTGAGCTCTTGGAAACTCTTCTTGCATTCTTTGCTCCATACGAATTTTGTATCCTTCCGAGTCAGCTGAGTTAACGGAGTAGCGATTCGAGAAAATCCTTCCACAAATCTCCGATAATAACCAGCTAAGCCCAGAAAGCTACGTACTTCGGTCACCGACTTCGGTTGCTCCCAATTTTGTATGGCTTCAATCTTCGCCGGGTCAACAGATATTCCATATTTTGACACCACGTGCCCAAGGAATGCTACTTTCTCAAGCCAGAACTCGTATTTCTTTAATTTGGTATATAGTCTGTTTTCACGAAGCCTTTGCAGTACCAGCTTCAAATGGCGCTCATGATCTTCACGGCTTTTGGAATAGATGAGGATGTCTTCAATAAAGACAACAACGAACTGATCTAAATATTCTTTGAACACATGGTTCATCATATCCATAAAAGCAGCAGGAGCATTAGTCAATCCAAAAGACATGATTAAGAATTCATAATGCCCGCACCGAGTTCTGAAGGTAGTCTTTGGAATATCTTCAATTTTAATCTTCAGCTGATGATATCCAGAACGAAGATCGATCTTTGAAAAGAATTGTGCTCCTTGCAACTGGTCGAACAGGTAATCAATACGAAGTAGCGGATACCTATTCTTGATGGTGACATGGTTCAATTCTCGATAGTCAATACAAAGTCGCATACTCCCGTCTTTCTTCTTTACGAATAAAACAGAAGCACCCCAAGGAGACGTACTAGGATGAATGAAACCAATGTCAAACAACTCCTGTAATTGGACTTTAACTCCTGAAGTTCAATAGGAGCCATTCGATATGGAGTTTTAGAAATGGGCTTTGTACCGGGTTCAAGGTCAATAAAGAATTCAATTTCACGTTCTGGGGGTAGACCAGGAAGTTCTTCAGGAAATACATCAGGAAATTCACTAACAACAGAAATATTATTCAAATTTGACGTGTTTTTGTTCAAGTTCATAACATGGGCTAAGAAAGCTTGACATCCGTTTTTCAATAAATGAATGACTTTATGGCTTGATATGACAGCGATTGATTTTAGTGGTTTGGTTGCTTGAATTCGCATAACAGGTTGGTTAGGAATATAAAAACTAACAACCTTACGAAAATAATCAATTTTGGCATGATGAGTAGTTAACCAATCAATTTCTAAAATCACATCAAAAGAAAGTATCTTTAAAGAGATAAGGTCAACAGGTAATGTGATTGTGCCAACTTGGATTAAGCAAGATTTATAAACTATAGATGTAATGAAAGTTTCTCCTAACGGAGTCTCCACAGATAGGTCAAAGTTTAATTTCTCCGGAGTCGAGTTTAAACGTTGAGCACAAGCAGGAGAGATAAAAGAATGGGTAGAACCGATATCTAATAAAATATAAACTTCGTAAGAATTCAAGATTATCTTACCCGTGATCACCTCGTTCGGGTTTCTCGCATTTTGGCCAGTCACGACAAACGCTCTTCCAGGAACCGCTGATTTTGACTTATCCGGGACAGCTTTTGGAGTCACCATCCCCACTGAACTTGGTTTTGCTATAGAACACTCTCGAGCTATATGACCCTTCTTTCCACAGTTATAACATACCTTGGATTGTTGTGGGCAGTTTGGGCTGATATGTCCCTCTTTCCCGCATTTGGAACATACGGCCGGTGGTCGTTCTCCTCCCCTAGAAACAGTTGATGTTTGTGATGACGTCTTCACATTATCATTGTTGTACCTTCTCTTCTTGAAATCTCCTCCCGACTAGCTTCTTCAATTTTCACGGCCACGATTACCACCAGAGTGATTACCGCTTTTGTCTATATTCCTTCCTCCCCGCTGGTTATCATTGCTCCGATGACTGCTATCACCGGTATGACCCTGGTTGTGGTCCCTCGGTTGCACATACTCATTATCTTGCTCTAATAATTGAGCCCTGTTTACAACATCTGAATATAAAGAAAATTTATGAGAGATAAGATATTGTCGAATCTCGGGTTTTAGACCTCTCAAAAACATCCTCGTCATACGTTACTCGTTCTCCACCAAATGAGGTACAAACCTGGATAACTTCGCGAATTTCGCCTCGTACTGGGACACCGTCATATTATTTTGTTCCAGTCTAATAAACTCTACCTCCTTCATATGACGAATACTTTCAGGAAAGTACTTGTCATTAAACAATTTCTAAAACGTTTCCCAAGACATGCTGAGTGCAGTTGGATGGGTACGTTTCACAGATTCCCACCAGTAATCTGCCTCATTACGGAACATAAAAGTGGCGAATGCTAATGGAATCTTCTGTTCTTCCGTGCATCCCAAGACATCAAATATCTTGGTAATTTGCTTGACCCATGTTTCTAACTTAATCGGATCCGGCTTTCCCCAGAATTCTGGTGGTCCCAACTCTTTGAACTGCTTGGCCGTGACAAATCGCGTGTTATTATCATTTTCACCCGTATTCTGCACACGAGTCTCACTCGTCTGATTTTTCATGAACTGCAAAAAGCTCCTAAACATTCCATCATTCATCGTTTGCTCGGTAACGTTGTTTACAGGAGGAATATTGCCTTCCTGTTGCACGTTCTCCTGGTTTGTGACTAAAGATTGTTCCACAGTCTCATATACTCCATTGTTAACGTTCTCGACTCCCATTATCAAATACTGCCATAAAACAAGGGTTAATTAAATAAATTAACATATTACATAATATCCTAATATTATGACCGACCAACAAATATGCTTAGGTAGGACACACTAGCGAAGGATTTACTCGTCTCTCCTCTCCTAGTTCTATTCCCCGATCTCCGCCAGAGACCATATCCCTAAGCTCTAATACCAATTGTGACGCCCCCAAAATAGGTTCATTCCACCCAACCTATTCGGAGTCGCCAAATACATGGTACTGAAACAAATATAACTTTATTAAAACACTTGTCGCGCAAAATACGACAACACAATACTGTGAGTTTAAATATAAATATTGTTTTTTAGACAATATTCACACTCAAATAAGTCCTCATTACAATTATTGAAACACTATTTTATAAAATAGTGAGGACTGCTAACACAACTGACTAGAAACATCACTCCACACCCCGACTAGTTCCCGCTATATTCTCGCCTTCTAAGAAAAATGGAACAAAAAAGAAAAGGGTGAGCTCAACTAGCTCAGTAAAGAATATTATGACTAAGATAATATACAACAACTTATCATTAGTCTTCAACAAGGAAAAATCTGATAAAATATAATAGACAACAAGTTTTAGATCAACAACTGCAGCGAAAACAGCAAACCATTAGAAGAGTCAAGTAGAGAATGAACTCTACTATCTTCTAAGATTTAAAAGCCCATCAACGATATTTTATCCCTGTACCATCAATCAATATACATCTTGAATTAAATATTCATCTTTGCATTACAGGCTAAAGATATTCATTTGTATCACCAGTCGGTCATGTTCATCTCAATACCTGTTCATTTTTGCACTACGGGCCAAAGATATTCATCAGTTAATCAATCATCTTTGCACTACAGGCCAAAGATATTCAGTAATATCATCATTTAGAACTAAGGATGCTGAAAAATATTTTAAAGAAAATGAATTCAGTGAGACAGAAGGACAAATATTAGGAATTCGTATTACAGTTTATCCAAGTGCAATAATACTCCAAAACAACCAATTTTAAAGTAGAATTCAAAAATAAAGATCAAAATATGGATACAATCAAAGATAGTAACCATAATAGACATCTTGGACAAAAAGAAAAATTTTTATTTTTCGATGAATAGTGTCGTATTCGTGAATAGTGCCGTATACGTGAATAGTAACCCGACACAAAAAATTCTAAACTTGATAAAAGTTCAAACCAATATTTCGGCATAATGATATTGAAAAAAATAATATCATTTAAGAAGAAAATAACATCCCATACCTCAAAATAACGGTACTTCTGACTGAATTTTGGATATAGTGCTGACAGAAATTTGTACTGAATAGCAACTCTCAAAGTATCAAAATACGTGTGACGCCCCCAAAATAGGTATACAACACTCATTCTGAGTCGCCAAATACATGGTACAAAAAGCAAACTACAACTTCAATAAAACAATTGTCGTGCAAAATACGACAATACATACTGTGAGTTTAAATACAAATATTGTCTTCTAGACAATATCCACACTCAAATAAGTCTTCATTATAATTATTCAAACACTATTTTACAAAAATAGTGAGGACTGCTAAAACAACTTTCTAGAACCATCACTCTATACCCCGACTAGATCCTGCTATGTTCTCACCTCCTCAGAAGAAAAATGGAACAAAAAGGAAAAGGGTGAGCTCAACTAGCCCGGTAAAGAATATTATGACTAAGATAATATACAATAAATTATTATTAGTATTCAACAGGGAAAAATCTGATAGAATATAATAGACAATAAGTTTTAGATCAACAACTGCAGCGGAAACAACAAACCATTAGAAGAGTCAAGTAGAGATTGAATTCTACTATCTTCTAAGATTTAAAAGTCCATCATCAATATTTTACCCCTGTAACATCAATTAATAATCATCTTTAACCAAATATTCATCTTTGCACTACAGGCCAAAGATATTCATTTGTATTACCAGTCAATCATGTTCATCTCAACACCTGTTCATCTTTGCACTACAGGCCAAAGATATTCATCAGGTAATCATACATCTTTGCACTACAGGCCAAAGATATTCAGTAATATCATCATTTAGGACTGAGGATGATGAAAAATATCTTAAAGAAAATGAATCCAATGAGACAGAAGGACAGATAGTAGGGATTAGTATAACAGTTTATCCAAGATCAATAATACTTCATAATAATCAATTATGAAGCAGAATTCAAAAATAAAGATCAAAACATGGATACAATCAAAGATAGTAACCATAATAGACATCTTGGACAAAAAGAAGAAAATTTTATTTTTCGGTGAATAGTGCCGTATACGTGAATAGTGCCGTATTCTTGAATAGTAACCCCGACACAAAAAGTTTCAAATTTGATAAAAACTCATATCAATATTTTTGCATAATAATATTGAAGAAAATAATATCATTTAATAAGAAAATAATATCCCTTACCTCAAAATATCAGTATTTCTGGTCGGAATATCGGTATAAGGCTGAAGGAAACTTGCTCTGATGAATAGAAACTCTCAAAGTATCTAAAACTCACAAAATACACTCAATAATCTAGAGAGAAAAAGAGAGAAAACTTGTTTCTGGTGTGATTTTCAATTCTAACTTAGCCCTCTATTTATAGCAAAATGTTAGCACGCCGACGAAGCAGACTTAACCTGCAACCTGATGGCCTTATCTGCTACTATTCAAGCCTACCATATTTGAATAAAAATCTCAGCACATTTCTTCACCAACCAAGAGTGGGGCCCACCAATTCTAGAATTTTTCACCAAAATGATATACTCCGAAAATTCAACAATTTCTGAACCAGTCATCTCGTAAAATTCATAATAAATCATACGTTCATTTTTAACGGTTCAAAATTTGTGTACATATACCCAACTTATATATGTATAACATATCCAAAAATTATCACGATCCAACGGTCGGATTAAAAATTATAACTCCCGCAAAATATCTCAAAAACCTTGATTTTTAATACGTCCATTCCGACAAAAATACTGATAAAAATCTCAACATTAACTCCTTCATTTTTAACCACAAAAATATATCCCTCATTTATATCTATATAAAATAAATATTTCCTTATCATATGAATCAATAATTAATTATTCATAAATAATATTACAGAATCATATTTATGACAACCAGGCCGTTCCCAGAAAAGAGGGGGCTTTCCAATAAGGATTTCTCCTTACTGGCGCGCAATTAGGTGACCAAACCTCTCCTTAGACAGAACTTTCAAGACATTACCAATAATGCTATCTAATAATATTACTCAAATAATATGAATTATTGATCTGATAATGGGAAATACTGTGCAGTGACAATTATTGAAACAACAATAATATAAAATATCAATGCAGCAATTATGGAATCAATAAAATAAAATATTGAACAGTAACTACTGTAACAATTATTGAGTAGTACCTTCCTTCGTAAGAATCAATAATTCAAAAATACTGTGCAATTCGTGTGCTACTGTGCAACCACGCGTATTATTGTATTTTAACCACCGGGTATTCCAACAGTGTTAACGGTAACAACTACGCAGTTATTTATAAAAACTCAATTTTTGTCGTTATCTTCATCCAATCGTTTTCCGTTATAGGGCCCACAAATAGCTGCGTCGTCGTACGAATATTCCCCGACAGAAAGAATATTTCACGACCAAACGAATATTCCCCGACAAAATGAATATTTTATAACCACTTGTTTATTTTGTAAAAATTTGCACATTTCACCCATAACCAAAATATTATATCAAATTAACACCTTATTATTCACAATAATAATTAGAGAAAATTTGATTTTATTCATTAATAAGTTGGGGTCTTACAACCTCCCCTCCTTATGAAATTTCGTCCTCGAAATTGACGTACGTACCTGGTGTTTCGAAAAGGTGGGGATACCTCGCTTTCATTTCTGATTCTAACTCCCAGGTCATTTCTTCAATAGCATGGTTTCTCCACAAAACTTTAACTTGTGGTATAACCTTCGTGCGTAAGACATGCTCTTTCCTATCCAAGATCTTAACAGGTACCTCCTCGTACGTTAAATCTTCGGCTATCTCGTCTGGTTCTAACTCAATAATGTGGTTCGGGTCTTTAACATATTTACGAAGCATAGATATGTGAAAAACATTATGAAAACGAGACATACTTGGAGGTAATGCGAGTCTATAGGCCACATTTCCTATTCGCTCAAGAATCTCAAATGGACCAATAAATCTTAGATTGAGCTTTCCACTCTTCCCAAATTTTGTAACTCCCTTACATGGTGCAACACGTAACAATACATGATCTCCAATATTAAATTCCACGTCCTTCCGATGAAGACCCGCATAACTCTTTTGTCGATCCTGTGTTGTTTGTATACGTTGTCGAATCGTTTGGATCTTCTCTGTAGTCATGCGTACCAACTCTGGCCCCAACAATGTTGCTTCACCCACCTCGTCCCAGCATACTAGAGAATGACACTTTCTTCCATACAACGCCTCGAATGGAGCCACACCTATGCTCGCCTGATAACTAATATTATAGGAGAATTTCACCAATGGTAGGTACTTATCCCAACTCCCTTTGAGATCTAGGACACAGAGTCTTAATAGATCTTCAAGAGTTTGAATAGTCCTCTCTGATTGTTCGTCCATTTGAGGATGGTATGCCGAACTAAATCGTAAATCCGTGCCCATAGCTTTCTGCAAGCTATCCCAAAATCGTGAAGTGAATCTTGGGTCACGATCCGAAACTATGGATACTGGCATGCCATGCAATCTCACAATCTCATTTACGTACATACTAGCAAGACGTTCAAGGGATTAAGTCTCACGTATAGGTAAGAAATGAGCAGACTTGGTTAATCTATCAACAATGACCCAAATCGCATATATGCCTTGAAAAACCTTGGGAAGACCCGTAACAAAATCCATAGCAATGTGTTCTCACTTCCATTTCAGAATCTCAAGTGGTTGCAATGGACCCTTTGGTACTTGATGCTCCGCTTTTACACGTTGACAAGTTAAACACCTCGAGATAAACTCCGCGATCTCTCTTTTCATATTGCTCCACCAAAATGTATGTCGAAGATCGTGATACATTTTGGTACTCCCAAGATGGATTACAAACGGTGTGTTATGTGCCTCCATCATGATTCTATGCTTCAAGTCAAAATTGTTAGGAACACAAAGTCTGGAGTTGATTCGAAGTATTCCTTCTTCATCGATTCTTGCTTCTGGAATAGCACCTTCTTGCACTTTTTTCTTCATATGCATCAACTCCATGTCCGTAGCTTGAGCGGCTTTAACTTTATCAATTAAAGTCGGTTCTACTCGTATATTTGATATCATCGTGTAGGTACTTGGAGCCTTCATCTCTATCTCCATCCTTTGCAAATCATACAAAATGGGCCTTTGTGTTAACACCATTGCACTCGTACCCGCGTATGATCTTCTACTCAATGCGTCAGCCACTACGTTCACTTTTTCAGGATGATATTGGATGGTATGATCGTAATCTTTCAACAGCTCAAGCCAACGTCGTTGCCGCATGTTGAGTTCTTTTTGGGTGAAGAAATATTTGAGGCTTTTATGATCCGTATAGATCTCCACTTTCTCCCCATACAGGTAGTGTCTCCAAATCTTCAACGCAAAAACGACTGCTGCCAACTCCAAATCATGAGTATGATAATTTCTCTCATATTCTTTGAGTTGTCACGAGGCATAGGCTATGACTTTCCCATGTTGCATGAGAACACATCCTAACCCTTTGCCTGAAGCATCGCGGTAGATAACAAATCCATCCGAACCAGATGGTATTGTCAAAACAGGTGCCGAAATGAGTCTCCTCTTGAGTTTTTGAAAACTCTTCTCACAATCCTCGCTCCAACCGAATTTTGTATCATTCCGAGTCAGCTGAGTTAACGGAGTAGCGATTCTAAAAAATCCTTCCACGAATCTCCGGTAATACCCAGCTAAGCCCAGAAAGCTACGTACTTCGGTCACCGACTTCGGTTGCTCCCAACTTTGTATGGCTTCAATCTTCGCCGGGTCGACAGATACTCCATGTTTTGACACCACGTGCCAAGGAATGCTACTTCCTCAAGCCAGAACTCGCATTTCTTCAATTTGTTATATAGATTGTTTTCACGAAGCCTTTGCAGTACCAGCTTCAAATGGCGCTCATGATCTTCACGGCTTTTGGAATAGATGAGGATGTCATTAATAAAGACAACAATGAACTGATCTAAATATTCTTTGAATACACGGTTCATCATATCCATGAAGGCAGCAGGAGCATTAGTCAATCCAAAAGACATGACTAAGAATTTATAATGCCCGTACCGAGTTCTGAAGGCAGTCTTTGGAATATCCTCAGTTTTAATCTTCAGCTGATGATATCTAGAACGAAGATCGATCTTTGAAAAGAATTGTGCTCCTTGCAACTGGTCAAACAGGTCATCAATGCGAGGTAGCGGATACCTATTCTTGATAGTGACATGATTAAATTCTCGGTAGTCGATACAAAGTCGCATACTCTCGTCTTTCTTCTTTACGAATAACACAGGGGCACCCCAAGAAAATGTACTAGGACGAATAAAACCGATGTCCAACAACTCCTGTAGTTGAACCTTTAACTCCTGAAGTTCAATAGGAGCCATTCGATATGGGGTTTTAGAAATGGGCTTTGTACCAGGTTCAAGATCAATAAAGAATTTAACTTCACGGTCTTAGGGTAGACTGGGAAGTTCTTCAAGAAATACGTCAGGAAATTCACTAACAACAGAAATATTATTCAAATCTGACGTGTTTTTGTTCAAGTCCATAACATGGGCTACGAAAGCTTGACATCCGTTCTTTAATAAACGATTGGCTTTATGGCTTGATATGACAGCGATTGATTTTAGTGGTTTGGTTGCTTGAATTCGCATAACAGGTTGGTTAGGAATATGAAAACTAACAACCTTACGAAAACAATCAATTTTGGCATGATGAGTAGTTAACCAATCAATTCCTAAAATCACATCAAAAGTAAGTATCTTTAAAGAGATAAGGTCAACAGGTAATGTGATTGTGCCAACTTGGATTAAGAAAGATTTATAAACTGTAGATGTAATGAAAGTTTCTCCTAACGGAGTCTCCATAGATAGGTCAAAGTCTAATTTCTCCGGAGTCAAGTTTAAACGTTGAGCACAAGCAGGAGAGATAAAAGAATGGGTAGAACCGGTATCTAATAAGGTATAAACTTCGCAAGAGTTTATGATTAGCTTACCCGTGATAACCTCGTTTGGGTTCCTCGCGTTTTGGGCAGTCACGACAAATGCCCTTCCAGGAACCATCGACTTTGACTTGTCCGAAACAGCCTTCGGAGTCACTATCCCCATTGAACTTGGTTTCGCAACAAGACAATCTTTAGCTATATGACCTTCCTTTCCACAGTTATAACATACCTTGAACTGTTGTGGGCAGTTTGGGCTGATGTGTCCCTCCTTCCCGCATTTATAACAAACGACCGGTGCTCGTTCTCCTCCCCTAAAAGCAGTTGATGTTTGTCCTGACGTCTTCACGTTATCATTGTTGTACCTTCTCTTCTTGAAATCTCCTCCAGACTCGCTCCTTCTATTATCACGGCCACGATTACCACCAGAGTGGTTACCGCTTTTGTCCGAATATTTTCCTCCCTGTTGGTTTTCATTGCTTCGATGACTGCCGCCACCGGTATGACCCTGGTTGTGGTCCCTCGGTTGCACATACTCATTATCTCGCTCTAATAATTGAGCCCTGTTTACAACATCTGAATATAAAGAAAATTTATGAGAGATAAGATATTGCCAAATCTGGGGTTTTAGACCTCTCAGAAACATCCTTGTCATTCGTTTCTCATTTTCGAACAAATGAGGTGCAAACCTGGATAACTCTACAAACTTCGCCTCGTACTGGGATACCGTCATGTTGTTTTGTTTCAGTCTGATAAACTCCACCTCTTTCATATGACGAGTACTTTCAGAAAAGTACTTGTCATTGAACAGTTTCTGAAATGTTTCCCAGGACATGTTCAGTGAGTCAGGCTGGGTACGCTTCACAGACTCCCACCAGTAGTCTGCCTCACCGCGGAACATAAAGGTGGCGAATGGAACCTTCTGTTCCTCCGTGCATCCCAAGACATCGAATATCTTGGTAATTTGCTTGACCCACGTTTTCGCCATGATCGGATCCGGCTTTCCCTTAAATTCTGGTCGTCCCAATTCTTTGAACTGCTTGGCTGTGACAAACCGCGCGTTGTTATCATTTTCACTCGTATTCTGCACACGAGTCTCCCTCGTCTGATTTTGCATGAACTGCAAAAAGCTCCTAAACATTCCAACATTCATCGTTTGCTCGGTAACGTTGTTTACAGGAGGAATATTGCCTTCCTGTTGCACGTTCCCCTGGGTGGTGATCAAAGGTGTCTCCACGGTCTGATTCACTCCATTATTAACGTTCTCAGCTGCCATTCTAAAATACTGCCATAAAACAAGGGTTAATAGTCATGTCATATATTATCCCTATACTCTGACCGACCAAATAAATACCAAATAAACTTAGTCAGGTCATACTAGCGAAGGAATTCCCCGTCTCTCCCCTCCTAGTTCTTGTCTCACATCTCAGCCAGGGATCATATCCCTAAAATAGGTATACAACACCCATTCTGAGTCGCCAAATACATGGTACAAAAAGCAAACTACAACTTCAATAATACAATTGTCGTGCAAAATACGACAACACATACTGTGAGTTTAAATACAAATATTGTCTTCTAGACAATATCCACACTCAAATAAGTCCTCATTATAATTATTCAAACACTATTTTACAAAAATAGTGAGGACTGCTAAAACATCTTTCTAGAACCATCACTCCATACCCCGACTAGATCCTGCTATGTTCTCACCTCCTTAGAAGAAAAATGGAACAAAAAGGAAAAGGGTGAGCTCAACTAGCCCAGTAAAGAATATTATGACTAAGATAATATACAACAAATTATCATTAATATTCAACAGGGAAAAATCTGATAGAATATAATCGACAACAAGTTTTAGATCAACAACTGCAGCGGAAACAACAAACCATTAGAAGAGTCAAGTAGAGATTGAATTCTACTATCTTCTAAGATTTAAAATTTCATCATCAATATTTTATCCCTGTAACATCAATTAATAATCATCTTTAACCAAATATTCATCTTTGCACTACAGGCCAAGGATATTCATTTGTATCACCGGTCAATCATGTCCATCTCAACACCTGTTCATCTTTGCACTACAGGCCAAAGATATTCATCAGGTAATCATACATCTTTGCACTACAGGCCAAAGATATTCAATAATATCATCATTTAGGACTGAGGATGATGAAAAATATCTTAAAGAAAATGAATCCAATGAGACAGAAGGACAGATAGTAGGGATTAGTATAACAGTTTATCCAAGATCAATAATACTTCATAATAATTAATTATGAAGCAAAATTCAAAAATAAAGATCAAAATATGGATACAATCAAAGATAGTAACCATAATAGACATCTTGGACAAAAAGAAGAAAATTTCATTTTTTGGTGAATAGTGCCGTATTCGTGAATAGTGCCGTATACGTGAATAGTGTCGTATACTTGAATAGTAACCCCGACACAAAAAGTTCTAAATTTGATAAAAACTTATATCAATATTTCAGCATAATGATATTGAAGAAAATAATATCATTTAAGAAGAAAATAATATCCCTTACCTCAAAATATCAGTATTTCTGGTCGGAATATCGGTATAAGGCTGAAGGAAACTTGCTCTGATGAATTGAAACTCTCAAAGTATCTAAATACTCACAAACTACACTCAATAATCTAGAGAGAGAAAGAGAAAAAACTTGTTTCTGGTGTGATTTTCAATTCTAACTTAGCCCTCTATTTATAGGAAAATGTTAGCACGCCGACGAAGCAGACTTAACCTGCAACCTGATGGCCTTACCTGCTACTATTCAAGCCTACCACATTTGAATAAAAATCTCAGCACATTTCTTCACCAACCAAGAGTGGGGCCCACCAATTCTAGAATTTTTCACCAAAATGATAAACTCCGAAAATTCAACAATTTCTGAACCAGTCATCTCGTAAAATTCATAATAAATCACACGATAATTTTTAACGGTTCAAAATTTGTGTACATATACTTAACTTATATATGTATAACATATCCAAAAATTACCACGATCCAACGGTCGGATTAAAAATTATAACCCCCGCAAAATATCTCAAAAACTATGATTTTTAATACCTCCATTCCGACAAAATTACTGATAAAAATCTCAACATTAACTCCTTCATTTTTAACCACAAAAATATATCCCTCATTTATATCTACATAAAATAAATATTTTCTTACCATATGAATCAATAATTAATTATTCACAAATAATATTACAGAATCACATTTATGACAACCAGGCCGTTCCCAGGAAAGAGGGGGTTTTTCAATAAGGATTTTTCCTTACTGGCGCGCAATTAGGTGACCAAACCTCTCCTTAGACAGAACTTTCTAGACATTGCCAATAATGTTATCTAATAATATTATTTAAATAACATGAATTATTGATCTGATAATGGAAAATACTGTGCAGTGACAATTATTGAAATAACAATAATATAAAATATCAATACAGCAATTATGGAATTAATAAAATAAAATATTGAACAGTAACTACTGTAATAATTATTGAGTAGTGCCTTCCTTCGTAAGAATCAATAATTCAAAAATACTGTGCAATTCGTGTGCTACTGTGCAACCACGCGTATTACTGTATTTTAACCACCGGGTATTCCAACAGTGTTAACGGTAACAACTACGCCGTTATTTTTAAAAACTCAATTTTTGTCGTTATCTTCATCCAATCGTTTTCCGTTATGGGGCCCACAAATAGCTGCACCGTCGAACGAATATTTCCCGACATAAAGAATATTCCACGACCAAACGAATATTCCCCGACAAAATGAATATTTTATAACCACTTGTTTATTTTGCAAAATTTGCACATTTCACCCATAACCAAAATATTATATTAAATTAACACCTTATTATTCACAATAATAATTAGAGAAAATTTAATTTTATTCATTAATAAGTTGGGGTCTTACAATACTCACAAAATACGCTCGATAATATAGAAAGAAAGAAAATTTATTTCTAATGTGATTTTCAATTCTAACTTAAGCGCCTATTTATAGAAAAATGCTAGAACGCCAAAGGACACTAAAATAATAAAATATTATTATTATTTCTTTTCTTCCTACGCATGCTTCTTGACCAAAATAAGCACCTCAATTCTAAAAAAATATAGCAGCCCATGTGCATTCAACACCAACCAAAAAGTGGGTCCCACCCATAATTTAATAAAAATTATTTTATTTTCCAAAACTTCAGTAATTCATAGAAAATAGCTCGTTTATCAGAAAAATACGAATTATATGTCCGTTCCACACGAAATTGAATTCTCTACAACTTTGTAGCTTTGAGTTTTTCCAAATTTCAGACATAAAATATCTGAAATTCACAAACGGACGATTTTCAACACTTTTTATAACAAATCATACGTTAATTTTTAACGGTTTAAAATTTGTGGATATATACTCAACTTATATATGTATAACATATCTAAAAATCACAATAATCCAATGATCGGATCAAAATTATAACTCACGCAGTAGAGCTTTGAGAACACCGATTTGATCTTTTAATACCTACAATCCGATAAAATACTGATAAAATACCTTAACACTAATTTCTTCATTTATAACCACATAAATAAATCCATCATTTATATTCACATCAAATAAATATTTTCTCAATAATTAATTATTCACAAATAATATTACAGAATCACAATTATGATAACCAGGCCGTTCCTAGGAAAGAGGGGGCTTTCCAATAACGATTTCTCCTTACTGGCGCGCAATTAGATGACCAAACCTCTCCTTAGACAGAACTTTCTAGACATTGTCAATAATGCTATCTAATAATATTATTCAAATAATATGTATTATTGATCTGATAATGAAAAATACTGTACAACGACAATTATTGAAACAACAATAATATAAAATATCAACGTAGCAATTATTGAATCAATAAAATAAAATATTAAACAGTAATTACTGTAACAATTATTGGGTAGTGCCTTCTTACGTAAGAATCAATAATTGGTACAATAACGTGTGCTACTGTGTTTTAACCACTGGGTATTCCAACAGTATTAACGGTAACAACTACGCCGTTATTTATAAACAACTTATACTTGTCGTTTTCTTCATCAAATCGCTTTCCGTTATGGGGCCCACACAAGACTGCGCGGTCGTACGAATATTCCCCGACAGCAAGAATGTAAGACCCCAACTTTTATAAATAAAGATAAATTTTCTATAAATATCATTTTTGAATATTATGGAGTTAATATGATATAATGTTATAGTTGTAGGTAATATTTATAAATTTTGTAAAGTACGCAAGTTGTTATATAATATTCGATTGGTCGGGGAATATTCGTTTTAACAGAGAATATTCGTACAACGACACAATCATTGGTGGACCCCACAACGGAATTATTGTCGGATTGAGAAAACGACAAAAATATTTTATTAAAAATAACGGCGAAAGTTTTACCATTGATACTGTTGAACTACTCGGTAGTAAAAGTACAGTAATATGTATGGTTGCATAGTAGCACACGGTATTGATTATTAATGCTTATGTGAGAAGTCACTCAGTTTGATACAATTATTGTCAGTTAATAATATGAATTATTTAGCGATAATGACGTTTTGTTTTATTCGTATTATTAATGTAATAAAACAGAAACATCTTTTTATATAAAACAAAATACTTTATTAAAGTTATTCTATAAATAGAATATATTATATTTTATTTAAAAGATTTTTCTTTAAATATGGACCGTCAGATTAAAGTAATCAATCTGGACCGTTCATGGATTAGTTACTATGCATTCTATTTTTCTATAAATAGCAGCTCATTCCTTCATTATTTCTTACGAATTCACTGAACTCTAGAGAGAGAAATTATAGAGAGAAACTATAGAGAGAGAGAAGAAGAATATTCTACTACTTAACTACTTCCTTATTTCAGCTCTTCTTTAAAATGGTAAGGGGTGTTATTCTTTCTTATTCATGAAGAGAACTGTTGTTATTCCATTTCTTATTATTCTGTTGGAATAACCTGTATACGCGGTCTACCCTATACTTGGTGACATTCTTCTATTATTCTGTTGGAACATCCTGTCTGTGTATTTTACACCGGACCTGGTTCCGTTTTTATTATTATTCTGTTGGAACATCCTGTCTGTGTGTTTTACACCGGACCTGGTTCCGTTTTTATTATTATTCTGTTGGAACATCCTGTCTGTGTGTTTTACACCGGACCTGGTTCCGTCTTGTTATTATTCTGTTGGAACATCATGTCTGTGTGTTTTACACCGGACCTGGTTCTATTATTTATTATTCTGTCACAATATCGTGTCTGTGCATTTACGCCGGACCTGGTTCTATTATTTATTATTCTGTTGGAATAACCTGTCTGTGCGGTCTATCGCATGACGGGTGATTTCTTTTGTTATTCCATTCTTTATTATACTCAGTTGGTTAAGTTTTGACTTCTATACTCCATAATATTAGTGAAATATCCTTGATAATTGCGGTTCATCCAGTATCTTTTCATGAAAATATTCTTCTAAGTATTCTTGAATTTTACTCCACAAAGCAGTATCATGTTGACAATTTGGACGTTGTTAATTCTTGGATAAATTAATTCTTGAACTTGTTTTATTGAATTCTTATATCATTGTCATCATCCTCATGTTTATAAAATGTTGAAAGTCATCTGTGGCCTGTAGTGCATAGATGGACTTGGTATGATTATGACCAGGAATTATTCGGTATAATCATGACCGTAATGTTACAAATGATGTGGTAAAAGTCCTCATTGGCCCGTAGTGCATTGATGGACAGTTGTTGGCATGATCATGACCATTAATGAATGCACGAATATCCTTGGCCGTAGTGCAGGGGTGATTCGATGATGTGGATTATTTTATTAAGCTGAGTCCCAGCGATCACAGTGTTGAAAAACCTTTTAAATCATAAAAGATAGTAGAGTTTATTTTCTACTTGACTCTTTTAATAGATTGCTTGTTCCGCTGTAGTTAAACTTGATGTCTATTATATTTTATCAGTTTAACATTGTTGAAGGCTAATGATAATTTATTCTGCATTATCTTAGTCATAATATTTATTACTGGGCTAGTTGAGCTCGCCCTTTCTTTCACTGTTCTCTTCAGGAAATGAGAACGTAGCTGGGGCAAGTCGGGGAACGGAGTGATGGTCCGAATGATAGTATTAGTTAGTAGTCATCACTATTCTATGTAATGGTGTGTTAATAAATGTAATGAGGACTCCTTTTGAGTATGAATACTCTCTAGAAGATAATATTTGTATTCAAACTCACAATTTATGTTTTGTCGTATTGTACACGACAGTTGTATTAGTAAGTTATATTTGTATTCTATACTATGTATCTGACGACCCAAGATGGGTGATGTATACCTAATTTTGGGGGCGTCACAGTTGGTATCAGAGCTTAGGGATATGATCCCTGGCTAAGATGTGAGAATAGAACTAGGAGGGGAGAGACGGAAAATTCCTTCGCTAGTATGACCTACCTAAGTTATTTGCATGGTATTTAATTGGTCGGACATAATATAAGGATAATATATGACATATCAATTAACTTTTATTTTATGGCAGTATCTGAAAATGGCATCTAAGAATGTTGAGAATAGCAATGGAGCACAGGCGACTGTTGATTCACCACATATCAATAATCAGGATAATGTGCATCAGGAAGGTGACAATCCTCATGCAAACAACAACACTGACCAGATGATGAATGATGGAATGTTCAGAAACTTTATGCAGTTCATGCAACAGCAGGCGAGAGCGGTTCCTGTCCAAAATATAGGTGAAAACACTGAAAACTCTCGAACGGTCACCGCTAAATAGTTCAAGGAGCTGGGACCACCAGAGTTTAAGGGAGAGCCAAAACCACTTATAGCAGAAACATGGATAAAGCAGATTACTAAGATATTTGATGCCTTGGGATGCTCCGAGGAGCAAAAGGTTCCCTTTTCCGCTTTTATGTTGCGAGGAGAGGCAGATTACTGGTGGGAATCGATTAAGCGTACTCAACCTGCCGCACTGAAGATGTCTTGGGAGAAGTTCCAAGAGCTATTCAATGACAAATACTTTCCCGAAAGTGTTCGTCACATGAAGGAGGTGGAGTTAATCAAATTGGAGCAGAATAATATGACTGTGTCGCAGTATGAGGCTAAATTTGCTGAGTTGTCCCGGTTTGCGTCCCACTTGGTGGATAATGAAGAGCGAATGACGCAAATATTTTTGCGAGGTTTGAAACCTGAGATACGTCAACATCTTATTTCTCATAAACTGTGTTTGTATTCAGATGTTGTGAATAGGGCTCAGTTAGTGGAGCGCGATAACGAGTCAACGCAACCAAAAGAGAGCAGTCGGCAAAATGATAATACCAGTGAGAGCAGTCATCGAAGCGGTGACAACAAGCGTGGAGGGAATCAACAGGCCAGAAATGGTAACCACTTCGGTGGTAATCAGGGCCAAAACAATAAGAATGGTCATTTCAAGAAAAGGAGATTCAACAATGATGGAAAGACGTCAGCACCAGAACCCGTTGTTAAGGAAGGAGAACGACCACCTATCATATGTTTCAAATGCGGAGGGGAGGGGTACATCAGTCCAAACTGTGCGATGCCGTCTAAAGCATGTTATAATTGTAAAAGAGAAGGTCATTTAGCTCGATTTTGTCATTTACCAAAAACAAGTTCAGCCAAGATGGAGACACCAAAGGTCGTCCCAGAAAAGTCAAAACCGGTAGTGCAAGGGAGAGCGTCTGTTGTGACCTCCCAGAAAGTAAGGAACCCGAATGAGGTCATCACGGGTAAGCTTATCATAAACTCTAACGAAGTCTATACTTTATTTGATACCGGTTCTACCCATTCTTTTATTTCTCCTACTTGCGCTCATCGATTAAATTTGACTCCGGAGAAATTAGACTTTGATTTATCTGTTGAAACTCCATTGGGAGAAACCTTCATTACATCCACAGTTTATAAGTCTTGTTTGGTTCAAGTTGGTACCCACACATTACCTGTCGATCTTATTTCATTAAAAATACTTGCATTTGACGTGATTCTATGGATTGATTGGTTAACTACTCATCATGCAAAAATTGATTGTTTTCGTAAGGTTGTTAGCTTTCATATTCCTAATCGACCTATTATGCGAATTCAATCAACCAAACCATTAAAATCAATCGCTGTCATCTCAAGCCATAAAGCTATTCGTTTATTAAAAAACGGATGTCAAGCTTTCTTAGCTCATGTCACGGATCTAAACAAAAATACATCAGTTTTGAATGATATTTCTATTGTTAATAAATTTCCTGACGTATTCCCTGAAGAACTTCCTGGCCTACCCACAGAGCGTGAAATTAAATTTTGTATTGACCTTGAACCCGGTACAAAACCCATTTCCAAAGCTCCATATCGAATGGCTCCTATTGAACTTCAGGAGTTAAAGATCCAACTGCAGGAATTGTTAGACATTGGCTTTATTCGTCCTAGTACTTCTCCTTGGGGTGCTTCTGTGCTATTCGTGAAGAAGAAAGATGGAAGTATGCGACTTTGTATTGATTATCGGGAGTTGAATCATGTCACCATCAAAAACAGGTACCCATTGCCACGTATTGATGACCTGTTTGACCAGTTGCAAGGAGCACAATTCTTTTCAAAGATCAATCTTCGTTCTGGATATCATCAGCTGAAGGTTAGAACTGAGGATATTCCAAAGACGGCTTTCAGAACTCGGTACAGGCATTATGAATTCCTAGTCATGTCCTTTGGATTGACTAATGCTCCTGCTGCCTTCATGGATATGATGAACCGGGTATTTAAGGAATATTTGGATCACTTTGTGGTCGTCTTTATTGATGACATCCTTATTTATTTCAAAAGCCGTGAAGATCATGAGCAACACTTGAGGCTGGTACTCCAAAAGCTTCGTGAATACAAGCTTTATGCCAAGTTGAAGAAATGTGAGTTCTGGTTGGAGGAGGTAGCATTCCTTGGGCACGTAGTATCAAGTCGTGGAATATCGATTGACCCGGCAAAGATTGAAGTTATTTAAAGCTGGGAGCAACCTAAATCAGTGACCGAAGTACGTAGCTTTCTTGGTTTAGCTGGTTATTATCGGAGATTCGTGGAATGATTTTCTCGAATCGCTACTCCATTAACTCAGCTGACTCGGAAAGATACAAAGTTCGGTTGGAGCGAAGAATGTGAGCAGAGTTTTTAAGAACTCAAGAGGAGACTCATTTCAGCACCTGTTCTAACAATACCATCTGGCTCGGAGGAATTTGTCATCTACAGTGATGCTTCGAGCAAAGGGTTGGGATGCGTTCTCATGCAACATGGAAAAGTCATAGCCTATGCATCAAGACAACTCAAGGAATATGAGAGGAATTATCCTACTCATGATCTAGAGTTGGCAGCTGTTGTCTTTGCACTTAAAATTTAGAGGCATTACTTGTATGGGGAGAAGGTAGAGATCTTTACGGATCATAAAAGCCTCAAATATTTCTTCACTCAAAAGGAACTCAACATGCGACAACAACGTTGGCAGGAACTGTTGAAAGATTATGATCATACGATTCAATACCATCCTGAAAATGCGAACGTAGTAGCTGACGCATTGAGTAGAAGATCATATGCAAGTACGAGTGCGATATTGTCAACACAAAGGCCCATTTTGTGTGACTTGCAAAGGATGGAGATAGAGTTAAAGACTCCAGGGACCCATGTGATGATGACGAATATACGAGTAGAACCAACTTTAATCGATAAAGTTAAAGCTGCTCAAGCTACAGACCTGGAGCTGATGCGTATGAGGAAGAAAGTGCAAGAAGGTGCTATGCCGGAAGCAAGAATCGATGAAGAAGGAATACTTCGAGTCAACTCCAGACTTTGTGTTCCTAACAACCCTGATTTAAAGTATGAAATCATGATGGAGGCGCACAACACACTGTTTGCAATCCATCTTGGAAGTACCGAAATGTATCATGATCTTCGTCATACATTTTGGTGGAGCAATATGAAGAGAGAGATAGCGTTGTTTATTTCAAGGTGTCTAACTTGTCAACGAGTCAAAGCGGAGCATCAAGTACCAAAAGGTCCATTGCAACCACTTAAAATTCCAGAATGAAAGTGGGAGCACATTACCATGGATTTCGTTACCGGTCTTCCTAGGGTTTCTCAAGGTATTGATGCGATTTGGGTCATTGTTGATAGATTGACCAAGTCTTCTCATTTCTTACCGATACGAGAAACTTATACACTTGAACGTCTTGCTCGTATGTACATAAACGAGATTATAAGACTGCATGGTATGCCAGTATCCATAGTTTCTGATCGAGACCCAAGATTCACTTCACGATTTTGGGTTAGTTTACAAAAAGCTATGGGCACAGATTTACGATTTAGTTCGGCATATCATCCTCAGACGGACGGACAATCAGAGAGGACTATTCAAACTCTAGAAGATTTATTAAGACTCTGTGTCCTTGACTTCAAGGGAAGTTGGGACAAGTTCTTACCATTGGTGGAGTTTTCCTACAACAATAATTATCAAGCAAGTATTGGCATGGCTCCATTCGAAGCATTGTATGGAAGAATATGTCGTTCTCCAGTATGCTGGGATGAGGTGGATGAAGCAACGTTGTTGGGACCGGAGTTGGTACGTATGACTACAGAAAAGAATCAAACGATCCGACAACGTATAAAAACCTCACAAGATCGACAAAAGAGTTATGCTGATCTTCATCGAAAGGACGTGGAATTTGATGTAGGAGATCATGTGTTCTTACGTGTTGCTCCATGGAAAGGAGTTACGAGATTTGGAAAGAGAGGAAAGCTCAATCCTCGATTCATCGGTCCATTTTTAATCCTCGATCGAGTAGGAACTGTGGCTTATAGACTCGCTTTATCGCCAAGTATGTCTCGTGTTCATAATATTTTTCACATATCCATGTTACGCAAATATGTGGAAGACCCGAACCACATTATTGAGTTAGAACCGGACGAAATAGCGGAGGATTTGACGTATGAAGAAGTTCCTGTTCAAATCTTGGATAAGAAGGAACATATTCTACGCTCCAAGGTTATACCTCAAGTCAAAGTTTTGTGGAGAAACCACGATGTTGACGAAATGACTTGGGAGTTAGAATCTGAAATGAAATCAAGGTATCCTTACCTCTTCGACATACCAGGTACGTACCCTAATTTCGAGGGCAAAATTTCATAAGAAGGGGAGGTTGTAAGACCCCAACTTTTATAAATAAAGATGAATTTTCTATAAATATCATTTTTGAATATTATGGAGTTAATTTGATATAATGTTATAGTTGTGGGTAATATTTATAAATTTTGTAAAGTACGCAAGTTGTTATATAATATTCGATTGGTCGGGGAATATTCGTTTTAACAGAGAATATTCGTACAACGACACAATCATTGGTGGACCCCACAACGGAATTATTGTCGGATTGAGAAAACGACAAAAATATTTTATTAAAAATAACGGCGGAAATTTTACCATTGATACTGTTGAACTACTCGGTAGTAAAAGTACAGTAATACGCATGGTTGCATAGTAGCACACGGTATTGATTATTAATGCTTATGTGAGAAGTCACTCAGTTTGATACAATTATTGTCAGTTAATAATATGAATTATTTAGCGATAATGACGTTTTGTTTTATTCGTATTATTAACGTAATAAAACAGAAACATCTTTTTATATAAAACAAAATACTTTATTAAAGTTATTCTATAAATAGAATATATTATATTTTATTTAAAAGATTTTTCTTTAAATATGGACCGTCAAATTAAAGTAATCAATCTGGACCGTTCATGGATTCGTTACTATGCATTCTATTTCTCTATAAATAGCAGCTCATTCCTTCATTATTTCTTACGAATTCACTGAACTCTAGAGAGAGAAACTATAGAGAGAAACTATAGAGAGAGAGAAGAAGAATATTCTACTACTTAATTACTTCCTTATTTCAGCTCTTCTTTAAAACGATAAGGGGTGTTATTCTTTCTTATTCATGAAGAGAACTGTTGTTATTCCATTTCTTATTATTCTGTTGGAATAACCTGTATACGCGGTCTACCCTATACTTGGTGACATTCTTCTATTATTCTGTTGGAACATCCTGTTTGTGTATTTTACACCGGACCTGGTTCCGTTTTTATTATTATTCTGTTGGAACATCCTGTCTGTGTGTTTTACACCGGACCTGGTTCCGTTTTTATTATTATTCTGTTGGAACATCCTGTCTGTGTGTTTTACACCGGACCTGGTTCCGTCTTGTTATTATTCTGTTGGAACATCCTGTCTGTGTGTTTTACACCGGACCTGGTTCCATTATTTATTATTCTGTCGGAATATCCTGTCTGTGCGTTTACGCCGGACCTGGTTCCATTATTTATTATTCTATTAGAATAACCTGTCTGTGCGGTCTATCGCATGCCGGGTGATTTCTTTTGTTATTCCATTCTTTATTATACTCAATTGGTTAAGTTTTGACTTCTATACTCCATGAAATTAGTGAAATATCCTTGATAATTGCGGTTCATCCAGTATCTTTTTATGAAAATATTCTTCTAAGTATTCTTGAATTTTACTCCACAAAGCAGTATCATGTTGACAATTTGGACGTTGTTAATTCTTGGATAAATTAATTCTTGAACTTGTTTTATTGAATTCTTATATCATTGTCATCATCCTCGTGTTTATAAAATGTTGAAAGTCATCTGTGGCCTGTAGTGCATAGATGGACTTCGTATGATTATGACCAGGGATTATTCGGTATAATCATGACCGTAATGTTACAAATGATGTGGTAAAAGTCCTCATTGGCCCGTAGTGCATTGATGGACAGTTGTTGGCATGATCATGACCATTAATGAATACACGAATATCCTTGGCCGTAGTGCAGGGGTGATTCGATGATGTGGTTCGATGATGTGGATTATTTTATTAAGCTGAGTCCCAGTGATCACAGTGTTGAAAAACCTTTTAAATCATAAAAGATAGTAGAGTTTATTTTCTACTTGACTCTTTTAATAGATTACTTGTTCCGCTGCAGTTAAACTTGATGTCTATTATATTTTATCAGTTTAACATTGTTGAAGGCTAATGATAATTTATTCTGCATTATCTTAGTCATAATATTTATTACTGGGCTAGTTGAGCTCGCCCTTTCTTTCACTGTTCTCTTTAGGAAATGAGAACGTAGCTGGGGCAAGTCGGGGAACGGAGTGATGGTCCGAATGATAGTATTAGTTAGTAGTCATCACTATTCTATGTAATGGTGTGTTAATAAATGTAATGAGGACTCCTTTTGAGTATGAATACTCTCTAGAAGATAATATTTGTATTCAAACTCACAGTTTATGTTTTGTCGTATTGTACACGACAGTTGTATTAGTAAGTTATATTTGTATTCTATACTATGTATCTGACGACCCAAGATGGGTGATGTATACCAAATTTTGGGGGCGTCACAAAGAATATTCCACGACCAAACGAATATTCATCGACAAAAATGAATATTTTATAACCACTTGCTTATTTGAAATATTTGCGTATTTTACCCATAACTAACCACATTAATCAAATCAACCCTTACTATTTCAAAATAATAAATAGAGGAAATTTAATTTCATTTAATAATAAGTTGGGGTCTTACAGTAACCAAATCAACATTATATACTAACTAAATCCAGTTTAGACAGTAACCAACAGTTATAGGAAGGTAACCAATGTATTTATTAATAAGTAATCATTAATGTGACAACCCCAAAACAGGTCCATTCCATCCAACCTATTCTGAGTCGCCAAATACTTGGTACAGAAAATAACTACAACTTTATTACAACAATTATCGTGCAAAATACAACAACACATATGCTGTGAGTTTGGATACAAATATATACCAAATGTGACTCATGTCCCAATCGTGGACAGCACCTCACAATGATACCTTACATAAAGGTATAGTCAAAAACTGTTTTAGAAATTAGAATATTTAGAAAGTGCTCAAAGAAACCTTCGTACATGGGAGGCCATGCATCTAGGTTATGATAGATATCATATGGCCACAGAATTATCCTTGGTTGACCCAATAGACCCCAAAGAAAAATGAGAAGTTTACTATCATATTATTCCCAATGGTGAGTCTTCTCTTGACATGTCATTATCTCCACTGTATCTAATTAAAAATTATACTTCAAACAAACACCAAGATTATATAGGTAGTGCTCGTAAAGATACTCAGCAAGTGGATGAGCACAACTCTGTCTTATGATGACACGAGGTTGTATGTCATTAGACATCTTGTATGATAGTGACAAAACACCCTTCCAACGTTGGGTTCGCCTCACTCTATTTTCTTTACCAAATATAACTACTAAATGATGACCACCGTTTTATTCTCCTGTTACCCCCGCTCGACCCAGCTACACTCTTATTACCTGAAAGGAATTGTGAAACAGAAGGGTGAGCACAACTAGCCCAGTAAAGAATATCATGACTAAAGATAAATAAGTTATCAATAGCCTTCAACAGAATTAAATCAGAGATTTAGAACATATGGTAGATGATAAAAATTTCAACCATAGTTGCAGCGGAACGAGCAATCCATTAGAAGAGTCAAATAGACTATAAAGTCTATTATCTTCTCCATGTTAAAAATCCACCAACAATGTTTTATCCCTGTAACATCACTCAACAGTTTTTTTCCACAATCATATGAATAACTCATAATCATAATTGTGATTCTAAATTTTTCTTCGCACCCAGGACGAAGAATATTTTTATCACCTGTCTTTACCTGAAACATCAAAGATCATGGTTATACCAAATCACAGTTCCTGTTCATAATCATGCTAATAAATTCATCTTCGCACTACGGCCAAAGATATTCATCAACAAACCATCTTTGCACTACGGGCCAAAGATATTCAACAACAGTTCATCTTCGCACTACATGCCAAAGATATTCATCAATAATTCATCTTTGCACTACATGCCAAAGATATTCATCAACAATTCATCTTTGCACTACAGGCCAAAGATATTCATCAATAATTCATCTTTGCACTACAGGCCAAAGATATTCATCAATAATTCATCTTTGCACTACAGGCCAAAGATATTCTTCAACAGTTCATATTCGCACTATAGCCCAAATATATTAATATCTCAAAGAAATATATAATCATTTCAGAATTATATAAACAATAATTATAACCATGTTGATCAATTCACCTTTACAGTTAAGCTAAAGATATTCAGTTATAAATTCAATGGTCATGATTATACCAGTCAATAATTCAACTTTGCACTACTGGCCAAAGAGAACTCATAGTCATGATCATACCAACAATCTACCCATCTTTACACTCAAGTGAAAGAGAATTTCAACATCAGGGTTATAAAAATGTTATATATGATAATAAAAATAATATGATCAACATATAGTTTTAATCTCAAGAGTAATATTCATAAACCAACTATAATTTGGTTAGAAAAAGAAACCAATTTTGTCATGAATAGTAACTCGTGAATAGTAACTCATGAATAGTAACTCATGAATAGTAATCCCAACACAAAAAGGTAGAAATTTCATAATAAAATTCATACCAATATTTCGGTATAATGATATTGAAAGAATAAAATTTCTTAAACTTATAAACAATTTATTTTAATTGTTTACAATTTGCTAAATAATTCATTTAATCATCCTAAAATGTTAAACTCATAAGATTTCATCACCAATAACCAAAAACCCTCATCAAAAATCTGCATATACCTCATATAGGATTCTCAAGCCATAAAATCCTATTTTCCAATTTTCTTACTTCACATAACATATTTAATTCATTTACTCATAACTGATCTATTTTCATGAAAAATACTAAATCAGTTCTAAAAATATTTCTTTTCTAGAATTTAACAGAATATAGTCCCATATTGAACACATATTTTTCTCAAAATTTTTAAAACTCAGTTACTATTTTTCATATGGCCAAAACCCCCGAATATTTAGACATTTATCATAAATTGTACTTTTATCCAAAAATTTTGAAATTCACAGAGTACACTAATATTATATAGATATACTTCCAATAAAAATTTTATCAATTTTGGAGTTAACCACAAGGAGTTATAAGCGATTACTTTTAAAATAGTCTTTTCCCGTAAAATTCATAACTCTTAATTTATACATCCAAAAATCACCATTTTTGGACACAATTAATAAAACTCATCAAAATATCATTTCAAATTTTTCTAGAATTTTCTGAAAGTCAGAAGAATTACGAACTGAAAAACATAATAACCCTTCAAATCTCTTACCTCAAAAGAGCAGTACTTCTGATCGGTATAAAGCTGAAAGAAACTTGCACTGAATAATAACTCTGAAAGTATCTAAATACTCACTAGAATATGCTTGACAATATAGAGAGAAAGAAAACTTGTTTCTGGTGTGATTTTCAATTCTAACATAAGCACCTATTTATAGGAAAATGCTAGAACGCCAAAGGAGACTAAATTAATAAATTAATATTATTAATTTCTTAATTCCTACGTATGCTCACCAAATAAGACCAGCCTCTAGCATGCCATACTTGAACAAATTTGGCAGCCCACATGTGTATTCCACCAACCAAAAAGTGGGTCCCACCCATAAATTAATAAAAATTATTTTATTTTTCGAAACTTCAACAATTCATAGAAAATAGCCCTGTTATCAGAAAATTTGAATCTCGCTATTCTTTATAGGAAATTCAATTCTTTACAACTTTACAGAAGAAAGTTTTTCCAAATTCCAAACAGAAATTAACCGAAATCCATAAACAGACGATTTTACAGGCTATAATCAAATTTCAGTCAAGAAATGGGGTCCACCGACACACAAAACATGTGTTAATTATTTAATACAATAAAAATACTCTTCCTCCTCATATACTCATATATCTCATATTTATTATAAAACTATCACCATTATTAAATTATTAAATATAATAATAAATTATTTTATCAGAAAAGATAAAATATTATTTTTTAACAATTGTCACTTAAAATTTTTTTTCATCTATATCCACATAAAATTAATATTTTGCTCATCATATAAATCAATAATTAATTATTCACAAATAATATTTCAGAATCACAGTACTGGCAACCAGGCCGTTCCTAGGAAAGAGGGGGCTTTCCAATAAGGATTTCTCCTTATTGGCGCGCAATTGGATGACTAAACATCTCCTTAGACAGAATTTTTTAGACATTGTCAATAATGCTATCTAATAATTTTATTTAAATAATATGAATTATTGATCTGATAATGGAGATAATGTACAGCAACAATTATTGAAACAACAATAATATAAAATATCAACGCAGTAATTATTGAATCAATAAAATAAAATATTGAACAGTAATTACTATGACAATTATTCAGTAGTGCCTTCTTACGTAAGAATCAATAATTTCAAAAATACTGTGCAATATCGTGTGCTACTGTGCAATATCGCGTATTACTGTATTTTAACCACCGGGTATTCCAACAGTGTTAACGGTAACAACTACGCCGTTAATTATAAAAATTTAATTTTTGTCGTTATCTTCATCCGACCGTTTTCCGTTATGGGGCCCACAAATAGCTGTGCCGTCGTACGAATATTCCCCGACAGAAAGAATATTCCACGACCAACGAATATTCCCCGACAACAATGATTATTTTATAACCACTTGTTTATTTTGAAAAATTTTCACATTTTACCCATAACTTTAACTTTTTATCAATTTAACTATTTACTGAATTGTAATTATAAGAAAAATTGAATACTTTTATTTCATAAAATTCGGGGTTTTACAATTAATATAAAAAATATCAGTAGAATAAACTTTAAAATTATAAAATAAGCAAATAAACATTATACAGCAACCAAATCAATAATAAACAGTAACCAATTTATATGTATTTAGTAACCAGATTATAAAACATATTTTCAAATGTATTTTGCATTTAAAACATTCATTATTCTGACTTTGTGACCATTTAAAGAGCGAAAAATTTGAGAAAGGTAACCAATAGACGAATACGTAGTAAACACGGGGTAACACTATGCATATAAATTGGAAACTCAAATACCTCAGTATACAAATTTGTAACGAATCAACAATCAGTGCAGTACGATCAACGATCAGTGTAGTTGCAGTAAGTTTCTGGTTACAGATCTTGAAGTTGTTGTCGATCTTTTATGTTCTTCTCTGATCTTAGAGTTGCGTCGCGACAATAGATTTCGTCTTTTCCGGTAGATACGTCTCCGATCTCAGAGTTGTTGTCGATCTTTTATGTTTTGTTCAGTTGCTTGAATTTAGGTGCGGTTAGTTGGAAGTATGAAAGTCGATAACTGACGTGTAGGGAGATAATGATCCGTAATTTTAGCAACGTAATATTATGTTGCGTTATTTTTGTAATTATGTTGTGTATGTTTTATTTTTATAAATACTTTCTAATTATTATATATTAGTGTTATGGACCCATATATGATGTCTATATCTTTGTTTTTAGGGAGAACACCTGTATGCTCCCATTTTCATGAAATTAAAATCATTTCATTCCATAAGCCACACTATTTTTTTGGAATGTACTGTGAAAGAAAATAAATTATATAAAAATGGCTTGTAAAATTAAGTAGTATTTTTACAATTTAATAACAACGTGATATTTCAAATATAATAAAATTAGTTAAATAATTTTATCATAATAAATAATTGCAAAATTTGTTATCATAAAAATAACAATCATTTTTAGCATAATTATACATTGTAAATCACAAGCTTAATAACCCATGCAAAGTACAAATAAACTTAAAACCGATTTATCAGCTAAATTTTATATATGACATTTTTGAATGACATTTTAGTTGGTATGAGTCAATTCAGTAGTCCAAATTTGGTGATTTTATAGTCCAAAAGTTTTTTTAAAAAAAAAATTATTTTTTTTATCATTACTTGATTTTTAATGACAAAGGATATATTATATCTTAATAATAAATGTGTATTAAAATTTTGTAAAAATTTTAACTTTTGAGTTGACTTTTAAAAATACCAAAATTTATAATCAAAAAGACATAAAAATCAAGAAAAATAAATAAATTTAAATTACTAAGTCACTAAATTTGGACTAATAAATTGATTAAAGACCAACCAAAATAGCTTATATTTTGGAATCAGGATCCTCTACGAGGATCTCTATGTGAGGATGGTATGAGGCTTTTGCTGTGAGCCATTGGATCTCCATCCAATAGCTCACAATATATTTAATATATATTTGATATATATATATATATATATATATATATATATATATATATTGATATATTGTGAGTTATTGTATGAAAATCCAATGGCTTACAACAATCCTCACAGAGGATCCGGATTGCCAAATCAGGATCCTTGCCTGCCTTGTTATATATTGATATAGATTGCAAGAATATGACTAGTCAGATAAATACTTACTCATACCATAATTCATGATTGATTTTTTAAAGATAAACTAATATATTTTTTAATTCAAAATTAACTATTATTATAACTAAAAAATTATAAATTATCAAATAATACTATTGGATATAAAAAAAATATTTTAAAAAATCAAATAAATCACTTTAATTCTAAATTTAAAAATATCTTAAATTAATTTTAAAAATTAAAACTTAATTATAACACACATTTTGAAAATACAACACTTAATTTGAAAACTAGAGGAGCACAAGGTAGCTCACAATATATATATATATATATATATATATATATATATATATATATATATATATATATATTATGAGTCATTGTATGAAAATCCAATGGCTCACAACAATCCTCACAGAGGATCCGGATTGCCAAATCAGGATCCTTGCCTGCCTTGTTATATATTGATATAGATTGCAAGAATATGACTAGTCAGATAAATACTTACTCATACCATAATTCATGATTGATTTTTTAAAGATAAATTAATATATTTTTTAATTCAAAATTAACTATTATTATAACTAAAAAATTATAAATTATCAAATAATACTATTGGATATAAAAAAATATATTTTTAAAAATCTAATAAATCACTTTAATTCTAAATTTAAAAATATCTTAAATTAACTTTAAAAATTAAAACTTAATTATAACACACATTTTGAAAATACAACACTTAATTTGAAAACTAGAGGAGCACAAGGTGACTTGGGCATTAAGTAAGTCCACCTTTATCCAAGTAAATTCAATAAAACAAACTATATTAATAATAGGAAATAAAGAATAAATAAAAGGAGGAGGGGGCAAGAGAAGGGAAGGATCCTTTAAATAAAAATTGTAGGGATTGATGAGAAAAAGTTGCCTAAAATTATGGGTTGTTGTTGGTCAAAGTCATAACACCCCACCAGAGGCAACGAATGTAAATTAATAATCCAGCAAAATCTTAAATATATAGAGGGCCAAAATAGGCAATTCACAGTTGGTGCTATTTTATTATGTATATTCTCTTTCTGTCCACCAAAATAAAAGAACACCATTAACAACTTTTGTAATCTCTATCTTCCTCCCCCCCTCTCTTCACACGATCTACCCTTTAAACATTCCGAAGAATTTGTTTTGATTAAAAATCTAATCTTTTGATTAAATCATATGATGGGGTTTTCAGCTGCCAACTTAATTGCAAGGTTTTGATTCAAGGTGTGTAAAAATTCTGTCTGTAATATATGAGCATGTGTGTATATGTATTTATATGTTGTGAAACGTGCCAATGGTTTTATCAGAAGACTGAGCATGCCCATTAATTGTTTGGTTGTTTTATACAAAGATAATGTAGTTTTACACATACCCATTAAATGGTTTGTTGTTGTTTTTTTTGTTTGTATATCTACAGATTAATGGTGTCTACATTCATTGATGTGTACTCAAAGCTTGGGAATTGTGGGGTAGATTTGGAAAATAAGGAGAAATTAGGTTTGAAGCTAGGGTTGGGTACTTGCTTTAATTTTGATTTGATGCAAATTTTGATTGCCGGGTCATTTGGGTGATTGTAATCGTGAGGTATGGTGACAACTACATTGAGGAGATTTGTATATTCCTGTTGGAAGCCTTCGGTTGAGGGTGAAGGAGAAAACAGTAATAGCGCGGTGGATGCTAATGGCAGGATTGATGGGCTGTTGTGGTACAAGGATTCTGGGCGCCATGTTCATGGGGAATTTTCTATGGCTGTAGTCCAAGCCAATAGTATATTGGAGGATCAAAGCCAACTTGAATCGGGGTCAATGAGCTCAGTTGAGTCGGGTCCTCAAGGGACATTTGTGGGAGTTTATGATGGTCATGGAGGTCCGGAAGCGTCGAGGTTCATAAACAACCACCTGTTCAATAATATTAAGAGTATGATTTTGTTTAAATTGTCTTTCTGCATTTCTCGTTTGATTTCATAGTCATGATTATTGTTCTCCATTTGAGTTTTAATATGCTAAATTGGTAAATAACCTGCAAATATAACATGATTTTAATTTTACTCCTATACGTGTGTGGATCATCCATGGTATGATGTTTATGAGCAGTAGATTCATTAACATTAATATTTAATTGGATACATGTGGACAAAAGAGGTTTTCATGTATAGTGTGAATTTTCCTGCCATTATATCAAGTTGGGTGTTTTGATTGCTTATTACCTAGAAAAATTCGGATCCGATGAAGTTTTGGAGATGATAAGCACAAGTTAATAACCATCTAATGAATTCGATGCTTTTTGCTTCTTCTTTTCTTCTTTTCTTCTTTCTCCTTCCTGGTATACATGATATATATACACACACACACATACTATTTTTCTCCTAGTATACTATAGTAAAGGCAGGACGATAGGAAAAACTCTACCTATGTCAATCAACTACAACCCCTATAACAAAACAACTCTATTCCGAGGCACAAAATATAAGCACATATCCCCCAAGGCAAAAGTTCCCTAGAAAAATCAACAGAGGACAACACTTAGCCGCATCATCCTGGTTTTACCAAAAGAAGAACAAGCTCAAAAACAAAAATGCAAATGTGGCGAAGGACCTCTCCTTATCCTGGAACTAATGTATTTCTCTCTCTATCAGTAGCGTCCACCAAAGACGGCATGGATTACTTTAGTGCCAACTCTTACTCTTTCAACTCCTGAAAAAATGCATAATGTAGCTCGGCATCGCCCACATCATCCCAAACAATGAGAAAACTTTTCCCCAAACTCCCTGACGAACTCACAACATAAAAATCGGTGATCACTGATCGACCTACTCCCAATCCTTGCCACACTTATAGCATTTATTCACCATGAAACCCCCCCCCCCCTCCCCTCTTTTCCATTAATTGTCCTGAGTGAAGATAGACCATGAGCAGTTGTCCAAGAGAAGTATATTACCTTCTTCGGAATTCCCAACTTCCATATGCTCTTTCATGGAATCCCCTTCCTCACAATCGCCACAAACTTTGATTGAAGGATATAGCAGTGAACTTCCCACTCCTAAGGAGCTGCCACCTAATATCCTCTCCACCCCTAAAGGGAGCCATCTACACTAAGAGAGACATCAACATTTGATCAATAAATAATCCACAATCCCCGCATCTTAATCAATTGCTGCACACCAAAAAAAATTCCCACCCTAGTGTCTTTCCAAAAGCATATCACACTACCAGTACTGATCACACACATGATTCGCAAACTTCTCCCACTCCTAGCGATGGACCTCCATAAATTTACCAAATGGGCCTCCCAGATCCCAGTGTACCCACCCTCCTGGTCTCAATCTAACTCTGTTTGCAATCAAGCACTTCCACAATCTTCCCTCCTCCACAGCAAGTTGCCACGACCATTTTCCCCTAAGAGCCCGATTAGACCTATCAAATTCCCTAACCCCTGTCCCCGTGCTGAATCATGAGGATTACTTGAGGAAGTATGGAAATAGACAGGAACAGTTCATCTTATGTGGTTGTGATTTTTTTTAAAGTAAAAATCTGCTATATGATTACATATATTATTCTTCCTCCTTGATCTTTAGGATTTGTTTTGATAATATGAATTAGGTTCAAGCTTTTAGTAAAACTTCAAAGCATTACTCTATCGCTTGCTAGTCTTTAAAAATGGTAAGGATAATGATTAAAAAACCCATTTGAATACTGAGCATGGATTCGGCTCTGATTTTATCCTCCCCCCCTCCCCTGTGTATTCCCCTCAATAAAGCATACTTCTATTTGTAAGTTATAGTGTTTGAAGATCGCTAATGCATGTGTTAACTGACTGTACAGCTATTCGTGGTGCAGAGTTCACATCAGATGACCAAGGAATGTCAGCTGATGTCATAAACAAAGCATTTTTGGCAACTGAAGACGATTTTCTTTCTCTTGTGAGACAGCAGTGGTCAATTAAGCCACAAATTGCTTCTGTGGGGTCATGTTGTTTGGTGGGTATAATATGCAATGGAATGCTATATATTGCAAATGCTGGGGATTCTCGGGTGGTGTTAGGAAGACTGTCAAATGCCTTTAAAGAGGTCAAAGCTGTTCAATTATCATCGGAGCACAATGCGAGTTTGGAAGCCGTTAGAGAGGAATTGCATTCATTGCATCCAGAAGATTCACAAATTGTAGTTTTAAAGCACAGGGTTTGGCGTGTCAAGGGTATTATTCAGGTGAATTTTTAGGCTTTGATTATTGTTTATTTCCTTTTCTTCAGTTGCTTAATTTAAGAACAGGGACATAAAAACACAATTAAAAACCAGTACAAACGGCGAAAACACCAACTCTGAAAATAGAAGAAACTTGATAAACCACAGTGGTCATTTACCAAAATATGCTACCTGCTAGCAGGTTTGAAAGTTTAGCATGAAATGTACCGGTGCTCCTGTTTTGGGAAAGTTGGCATTATTTCTTTTTTCTGATTTTGAGAGGACTTAGCCCTGGAATTGCCATTTAATATCTTATGCTGATGGAATTTCAATGCACTTGCAGGTATCTAGATCCATTGGGGATGCGTATTTGAAGAGAGCAGAATTCAACAGAGAGCCACTTTTGGCAAAGTTTAGACTGCGTGAACCCTTTCACAAGCCAATCCTAAAAGCTGAGCCATCAATATTTGTCCAGAAACTCTACCCTGAAGATCAATTCCTTATATTTGCATCAGATGGCCTGTGGGAGCATCTTAGCAATCAACAGGCAGTTAATATTGTCAACAACTGTCCACGTAATGTAGGATTTCCTTTTAAAATTTTGAATATATCTGTATTTATGTCAATTATTCTTGTATTTGATAATGCTTTTTGCCAACAAGAAATGATTATCTTAACTTTTTCTATTCATCTCCCAGAATCTTGTCTTGCAGTTCAAAAATATTTCTGAACTTATTATATTAAGTAGAGGGAACTGAATTCTTATTGTTACTTAATCAGGTCATGTTGAATAGGTGGTCCGCTATATATTATGTATTATAATTTAATAATACGTAGTATTGTTTCTTAATGTGCTTCTTTAAAGTGCAATAACCTTTTCTTTCTTTTCCGCAGGGTATTGCTAGGAAGCTTGTCAAAACTGCACTTTTGGAAGCAGCAAAGAAAAGAGAAATGAGATACTCTGACCTGAAAAAGATTGATCGAGGAGTGAGAAGACATTTTCACGATGATATCACTGTTATAGTTTTGTTTCTGGACAGCAATTTGATTGGTCGCAGCTCCTTCCACGGACCCATGCTTTCAGTTAGAGGAGGTGGAGATATCTCTCTTGGCGGCAGAACCTAGTTTAATTAGTTTCAAATATCTGCACTAAAGACCTATATGCCTGTTACTTGTTTAGAAATTTCTTAAGTTAAAAAAAAAGGTAAAAAGAGGAAACAAGTGTATAGTATTGTTCGACTATGGGATCTCAGGCTAGATGGTTGAGTTGATGATTATGCCGGGAAGACGCCCGAGGAAAATTCTGTGTGGAAACTCTATGCTGATTGGCATATGAAACTTGGAAAGCTACCATTTGATTATTGAAATGGAATTGAGACCATTCAGTTGCCAAGCTATACCAAGATTTGCCCTTGAAAGGTGAGCCCTAAAACATAAAGTTAAGTACTGTCAAACAGTGACTATTGAATAATTGAGAATTTGTTCTGGATTCAACTAAACTTTACCTAATTTTTAGACAATTCTTTTCCAGATGCACTTCAGTCTGTTAAATATTTTTGCATAAATTTCTAGTATACCTCTGTTTCCCAACATTTTCTAGTTTACTTTAGTTTGGAAGCCCGAAGTAGTTTACCAAAAAGGTATAGTTTTTGGCTTCTCCCTTCAACTGAGAATGGCTCCAATATGACCTTTGAAGGCATGCTAACTTATTAAGGTTTGCCTAGGATTACTTAGTCAAAACTTGGTCATAGTATTTCTTTGACTAATATTTGTGACTGGGAAAGTAGTCGAGGAAAATTATGTCTTTAACTGTGCCGTAAACAAACCTTTAACATGCGCAAAAGAAAGTTATAAGCGGCTCTAATTGTGGGAGAGTTGGAATATTTCTAAGCTTCGTTGCATCTTTTTTTTCTCTTCGTATAGTGATTTCTTTACCCTGTAATTGCAAATCTGTACACGTGAATATTGCACCTATACGATAGAACTAAAACCTCCCCATTTTTTTATGTTCAGCAACATGATCTGAAAACAGAAATTCGTGTGATTTTGACTAGTCCTGTCTTCCTTGTGTTTCGTCCATCTTTCTTGCTTAATCAGTAGGCATAGCAGTTAATTTGTTGTTATAAGTTGGGAAAAGAAAATGGAAGTGTTAAGCAGAGTTTCATCATGTATATCTTTTCGAAAGCAGTTTTGTTAGGGTTCCTCTGATATGTTAGTAAATTGCAGTAACAGCTTCATTCATTCTGGGCAGCATATACACAATAAACTTTATTTTGTTGGTTATTAATTTTTGGTCTGTGCATTTTGACAGGATATGTAAACTGGGTAAAATTTTCTTCAAGGAAGATTGGATTTAGTTGGCAAGCATTCTTAAATAAACTTTTACTCTTAACAATTTAATTTTTGACTGATCAACTTGATATCTTTTATCCCCAGATTTTTACCTCATTTTTTGTCTTGTAAACCAGATTAAGGTGGTTTCTCATTCTGTATTTCATCTTCTTCCATATCCATTATACATCATATCATCACTTGAATCTGTTCATTATACCAATAAGAATTTAATTTTAAAGATAATTTTATGTTCTTAAATATAACTTTAGTATTAGTTAGGAATTTAGCCGTGGTGATTAAAAAAATAGAGAAAATAAGAAGCGGGACCTATAATTGAATGTGTTACACATTTTGATTGATAAACAATATACGAGTCAATTTTTTGTGTATAGTTGGTACATATAGTATTATCCTATTAAAAATAACTATAAAAAGTAATAACAAATTAAAAATATCGTGTCACTTTATAATTTTAAAATAAAAATATATTTTTAATTTTGAAATATATTAAAAATAAAATGTATCTCTAATTTTAAAAGAACGAGAATGTATTACATTCTAATCCCAGGATATAGGAGGAACTTGGGGGAGGGTTGAGGAGAAGAACTAGAGGCAATTTACCTAGCTAGTGTCTGTTAATTCTACTGGGAAAAAAATTTAACCACCTCCACAATCCACATCATAAGCTAACAAGCATTAAAAGGAAGCCAAAATTTGTTGGCACAATTTCAAAGGACTAATAATATTATATTCCTTGTTAATCTGAGTTTAAGAGAAGTAAATTTAGAGTTAATTAATTGGATAATTTTTATAAGAGAATTTGATAGTTTTGCAAAAATGAATATTAAAGAAAAGGGGAGCACTTTTTTATATTTTTACATGGTTCTTGACTTCCTTCTCACATGAAGGTTGAATCTATTGTATGCTCATGTGAAAGGAGACCATGTGGAAATATCAAAAATACATGTGAAAATATCAGTTTTCTAAAGAAAAATGATACTACTTTCGTTCTTAAAAGAGTGTCGTTTAAGGTTTTTGCACATGGATTAAGAAAGTATCATTTACCAAGTAAAATTTGTTTGAAATTCCATCACTATCCCTTTATGGGAAGTTGAAAACTATTAATACAAGGGAGAGAATTTCTTAGGACAATGAGAGAATGCAGGGGTAATATAGAAAAATAAATAATTTATTCTTCTCGAAAGTTGTAAACGACAAATATTTTAAAACAAATTTTGAGGGAGTATATAGTGCAAATATGTAGGTCGACTTTTTGATTGTCAGTTACGTGAATAAGTACTCCCTCCATCCCATAATAACTGTCGCTTTAGCTTGATGCACATGGATTAAGAAAGTCATTTAGTGCTATCATTTATTAATTAAAATTGGTGTGAAATTTCATCACTACCCCTTTATGGGAAGTTGAAAACTATTAATACAAGAAAAAAATTTCTTGGGACAATGAGAGAAGGTAGGGGTGATATAGGAAAGTAAATAATTTATTCTCCTAGAAAGTTGTAAACGACAAATAAATTGGAAAAAAAAATTTCCTTCTAAAACGATCTTTATTATGGGATGGAGATAGTATTAGTTAGTGATAACTTTTTTGGAGAAATATGTAATAAGTGAGACCTCTTATAATTCTCACCGATCTCGTGTATTTTGCAATTGTAATGTGACGTAAATTTATTGCAATACAGAGCAGAACTCAATAATAAATAAGTAAGGCATTTTAGAAATATCAAAATTTTATTGTGAAAATAATAATTCCATAACATACGAGTAGTTTCGTTGTTTATATCAACTATTTTATTCAAAATTAAAATAATCACCAAACAAATGAATAAAATTCACATGTTTCTGGTAAAAAAAAAAAGAACTATTTTATTCAGAATTACAATAATAACCATTAAAACGTAAGGTGCAATTAAAATCTGAGGAGTAATCCCATTTCAATTTGATTATGTTTTTTACATTTGGGATTAGCAAACACAGTATCAATCGATTAACAACATTAATCTAATTAGTGCTCAAATCTTCTGATTTCCTTGGATCGTCAACATAAATCATGATATTTATTTCGTCAAGCAAAAAAATACAAAAAAAAGTGTTTTTCGGTGCAAAATATAAGACTTTTATTTATTTTTTAAAATTAATTTAAGATATTTTAAATTTTAAATTTAACATTTAACATTTAATTGTAGTTCATGTAATAATAAATATAATGAACATTATTCTTTCGTTCTTTTCTTTTCTTTCATTTTTTTTTGTTGGTTATGCTTCAAATTTATTGGTTTTATCAAAGTCCCACATTGGTTACCTTGAGAACATTCTATGGGTATATTAGCACATGTTGGCTTGGGTTAGGCATTTGGTTGAGGAAATAAGGATGGGCTCGTGCACATGAGGACGACTAAGAAATTAGGCTAGACCAAGCTTGGTTGGCTCTTGGACTTTCGGCCAAAAATTTTAGTGCGTGTGTGCGCGCGATACGCCCGCGCAGGGGGTGCCAATACGGTCGATTTCACCATTAATTCCCAACGTAAACCTTATTTACGTTTTCTATCATCATCTTTTATCAAAATTTCTGTTCTTATAATTGGTTCGTATCTTCTGGGCAATCCACAAAGATAGGTTCATAGTCTTCTTCTGTGAGTACACGCAATTGAAGGTTTGCCGTTGAATCCTGGAGGGTGAACGTCATTGGAGCTCATCTGTACCGAAGGTTATAACCAATGAGGGCGGAATCACTTTTTAGGACAGTAACTTTGCTACGCCTCGGCTTTCTTCGGTTTCCAGTTAAGTTGTTCCAATTTACTGTTCTGTTTCTCTTGTTAATACTGTGATTTTTCCAACAATCTAAAAAGTGATTCGGTTATTAACAAGATGATGAAATCTGCCTTAGACTTATCTAAAATTGAACGTTTTGATGACTCTAATTTTAAGAGATGGTCTGAAGATATATTATTTTATTTGGAAACTATGAATTTGGAATATGTGTTATATATAGATGCTCCTGTTAATGATGTTACTCATACTGCTGAAACTCTTGAAAAGTCGGACACTGATAAAAGGGATTATGTTAAGGATAATCGCACATGTCGTAGATACTTGTTGCACTACTTGTCTAATTCATTGTTTGAGATATATTATCCGTATAAAAGTGCTAAGAAGATTTGGGAAGCTTTAAAATCTAAATATGCTGTTGAAAACTCTGGACTTAAGAAAAATGTTGCGGGAAAATTTTTAGATTTTAAGATGCAAGATGGAAAATCAGTAATAGATCAAGTTCATACATACCAAACAATTGTGGGGGAAGTTATTGGGGAAGGAATGAAAATATGTGAGAATTTTCAAGTTGTTGTACTTATCGAAAAATTACCACCCTCGTGGAAAGATTATAAGATGAACCTTAAACATGAAACTAAAGATTTCACTATGCAGGAATTAGTCTCTCACATCCATATTGAAGAACAAAACAGAGTTAAAGAAAGGGGAGACGTAGTTCCAAGTCAAACTGTCAAAGCTCATCTCGTAGAACAAAAGCCACAATGGAAGAGTCAAAATTATCAGTCCAAAAACCACAAACGGAAAAATCAAAAATCAATGGAAAGAAAGGATAATAGATTCAACAATTCCAATCAAATTCAAAAACATTTCACTAAAGGTCCTTGCTTCGTATGTGGCAAAACTGGCCATATTGCTATTGTGATGCCCCCAAAATAGGTATACATCACCCATTCTGAGTCGCCAAATACATGGTACAGAAACAAATACAACTTCAGTAATACAATTGTCGTGCAGAATACGACAACACATATACTGTGAGTTTGAATACAAATATTGTCTACTAGAGAGTATACAAACTCAAAAGGAGTCCTCATTACAATTATCACACTATTTCACATAATAGTGAGGATTACTAATGCAACCATCTGGACCGTCAATCCATTTCCCGACTAGTCCCAGCTATATTCTCATTTTCTGAAGAGAACAGTGAAAGAAAGGGTGAGCTCAACTAGCCCAGTAAGAAATATTATGACTAAGATAATGTACAACAAATTATCATTAGTCTTCAATAGGAAAAAATCTGATAAAATATAATAGACAACAAGTTTTAGATCAACAACTGCAGCGAAAAAAATAATCTATTAAAAGAGTCAAGTAGAGCATAAAACCAACTATCTTCTATGATTTAAAAGATTTATCATCAATTTTATTGCTGAGATTCAACTTAATAAATAATCCACATCATCGAATCATCCCTGCACTACGGGCCAAAGATAATCGTATTTTTATCAACGGTCATGATCATGCCATAAAACAATTCATCTTTGCACCCTTGGCCGAAGAGAATCCATGGTCATAATCATACCAAAAACTGTCCATCAATTCACTACGGGCCAATGAGCACTTTTACCACATCATTTGTAACATTACGGTCATGATTATACCGAATAATTCCTGGTCATAATCATACCAAGTCCATCTATGCACTACAGGCCACATATGACTTTCAACAGAATATAAACATGAGGATGATGACAATGATATAATAATTTAATTAAACAAGTTCAAGGATAAATTTTAAAGATTTATAATTTAATTTATCCAGAAATCAATAACGTCCAAATTGTCAACATGATACTACTTTGTGGAGTAAAATTCAAGAATAATACTAAGTTGGTCATGTTCATCTCAACACCTGTTCATCTTTGCACTACGGGCCAAAGATATTCATCTGGTAATCATTCATCTTTGCACTACAGGCCAAAGATATTCAGTAATATCAACATTTAGGACTGAGGATGATGAAAAATATCTTAAAAAAAACGAATTCAGTGAGATAAAAGAACAAATATTAGGAATTCGTATTACAGTTTATCCAAGTTCAATAATACTTCGAAATAACTAATTTTGAAGCAGAATTCAAAAATAATGATAAAAACATGGATACAATCAAAGATAGTAACCATAATAGCCATCTTGGATAAAAAGAAGAAAATTTTATTTTTCGATGAATAGTACCGTATTCGTGAATAGTGTCGTATACGTGAATAGTGTCGTATACGTGAATAGTAATCCCGACACAAAAAGTTCTAAATTTGATAAAAAGTTCAAACCAATATTTCGGCATAATGATATTGAAAGAAATAATATCATTTACGAAAAAAATAACATCCCTTACCTCAGAATAACCGTACTTCTGACTGAATTTCGGATATAGTGCTGATAGAAACTTGCACTGAATAGCAACTCTCACAGTATCAAAATACTCACAAAATACGCTCGAGAATATAGAGAGAGAAAGAGAGAAAACTTATGAATTCTGGTGTGATTTTCAATTCTAACTTAGCCCTCTATTTATAGGAAAATGTTAGCACGCCGAAGCAGACTTGACCTGCAACCTGATGGCTTTACCTGCTATTATTACCACCCACCACATTTAAAATAAAATTGAGCACATTTATTCACCAACCACAAGTGGGGCCCACTCAATTCTAGAATTTTCTACCAAAATCATTTATAAACCTAATTTCCGAATCAGTTACCTCTTAAAATTCATAACAAATTATACGTTCATTTTTAACGGTTCAAAATTTGTGGACATATACTCAACTTATATATGCATAACATATCCAAAAATCACAACGATCCAACGGTCGGATTAAAAATTATAACTCACACAATATATCTGAAAAATACTGATTTGATTTTTAATACCTCCATTCCGACAGAAATACTAATAAAACACCTCAACATTAATTCCTTCAATAATAACCACATAAATAAATCCATCATTTATATCCACATCAAATAAATATTTCTTTATCATATAAATTGTGACGCCCCCAAAATTAGGTATACATCACCCATCTTGAGTCGCCAGATACATGGTACAGAATTCAAATACAACTTAATAATACAACTGTCGTGTACAATACGACAGCTCATAAACTGTGAGTTTGAATACAAATATTATCCTCTAAAGAGTATCCATACTCAAAAGGAGTCCTCATTACAATTATTATCACACTATTACATAGAATAGTGAGGACTACTAATTCTATCATCTAGGACCATCACTCTGTTCCCCAACTAGTCTCAGCTACGTTCTCCTGAAGAGAACAGTGAAAGAAAGGGTGAGCTCAACTAGCCCAGTAAGAAATATTATGACTAAGATAATGCAGAATAAATTATCATTAGTCTTCAACAATGTTAAACTGATAAAATACAATAGACATCAAGTTTAACTGTAGCGGATCAAGCAATCTATTAAAAGAGTCAAGTAGAGAATAAAATCTACTATCTTTTATGATTTAAAAGGTTTTTCATGATTTTTATCGCTGAGACTCAACTTAAAAAATAATTCACATCATCGAATCACCACTGCACTACGGCCAATGATATTCTTTAGTATCACGACCACGAATTATCCATGCACTACGGGCCAAAGATAATCGTGTTTTCATCAACGGTCCTGATCATGCCATAAAATAATTCATCTTTGCACTACGGCTAAAGAGAATCCATAGCCATAATCATAACAACAACTGTCCATCAATGCATTACGGGCTAATGAGGACTTTTACCACATCATTTGTAACATTACGGTCATGATTATACCTAATAATCCCTGGTCATAATCATACCAAGTCCATCTATGCACTACAGGCCACAGATGACTTTTAACATAATATAAACATGAGGATGATGACAATGATATAAGAATTCAATAAAATAAATTCAAGAATTAATTTGTCCAGGAACCAATAACGTCCAAATTGTCAACATGATACTTTTGTGTAGAGTAAAATTCAAGAATGCTCAGAAGAATATTTCCATGAAAAGATACTGGAAGAAACGCAAATATCAAGGATATTCTACTAATTTCATAGAGTATAGAAGTCAAAACTTTAACCAACTGAGTATAATAAAGAATGGAATAACAAAAGAAATCACCATGAATGCGGTAATTCGCACAGGCAGGTTATTCCAACAGAATAATAATAACGGAACCAGGTCAGGTAAAATTCACACCGACAGGATATTCCAACAGAATAATAAAGACGGAACCAGGTCCGGCGTAAAACGCACAGACAGGATATTCCGACAGAATAATAAATAATGGAACCAGGTCCGGCGTAAAATACACAGACAGGATATTCCAACAGAATAATAAATAATGAAACCAGGTCCTGCGTAAACGCACAGACAGGATATTCCGACAGAATAATAAAGAACAGAATAATAGAAGAATTTCACCATGTATGCGGTACTTCGCATAAACAGGTTATTCCAACAGAATAATAAAAAATGGAATAACAGAAGAATTTCACCAAGTATAGGGTAGCCCGCGTATACAGGTTATTCCAACAGAATAATAAAGAATGAAATAACAGAAGTTCTCTTCATGAATAAGAAAGAAAGAATACTCTTTACGAGTACAACAAATAATATCCCTTACCTTTGAAAGAAGAGTATTCCGACTGGTAGGGCGAGGATATACTCGAAGAAAACTTGCACTACGCTCAAAGCTTTCTTAAACTCTAAAGAAATACGCTCAAGATTATAGAAGAAGAACTCTCTCTATAGTTTCTCTCTCTAGAGTTTCAGTGAATTCGTAAGAAATAATGAAGGAATGAGCTTCTATTTATAGGAAAATAGAATGCATAGTAACTAATCCATGAACGGTTCAGATTGATTTACTTTAATCTGACGGTCCATATTTAAAGAAAAATCATTTAAATAAAATAAAATATATTATATTTATAGAATAACTTTAATAAAGTATTCTGTTTTATATAAAAAGATGTTTCTATTTTATTACGTTAATAATACGAATAAAACAAAACTTCATTATCGCTAAATAATTCATATTATTAATTGACAATAATTGAATCAAACTGAGTGACTTCTCACATAAGCATTAATAATCAATACCGTGTGCTACTATGCAACCACACGTATTACTGTACTTTTACTACCGAGTAGTTCAACAGTATCAACGGTAAAACATCCGCCGTTATTTTTAATAAAATATTTTTGTCGTTTTCTCAATCCGACAATAATTCCGTTGTGGGGTCCACCAATAATTGTGTCGTCGTACGAATATTCCCCGACAAAAATAATATTTCCCGACCAATCGAATATAATAGAACAACTTGCATACTTTGCAAAATTTATAAATACTACCCACAACTATAACATTATCTCAAATTCACACCATAATATTAAAAAAATTATTTCGAAAAAAAATAAATCTTTATTCATAAAATCTGGGGTTTCACAATCTCCCCTCCTTATGAAATCGCCCTCGAAATTTTCGTACGTACCTGGTATGCCGAACAGATGAGGACACTTCGTCAGATTCTAACTCTTGAGGTATAACCTTTGAGTGTTGAATACATTCCAGGATTTTAACAGGTACATCTTCATACGTTAAATTATCCGCTATCTCGTCCGGTTCTAAATCAATAATGTGGTTCGGGTCGTCCACATATTTACGTAACATCAATACGTTAAAAATGTTATGAACACGCGACATACTGGCGGTAAAACGAGTCTATAAGCCACAGTTCTTACTCAATCGAGGATTTTAAATGGGTCAATTAAATCAAGGGTTGAGATTTCCTCTCTTCATCGATTCTTGCTTCTAGAATAACGCCCTCTTGAACCTTCTTCACATTCATCAGCTCTGAGTATGTAGCTTGATCGGCTTTAACTTTATCGATTAAAGTCGATTCTAATCGTATATTCGTTATCTTCACGTGGGTCCCTAGAGTCTTTAACTCTATCTTCATCATTTGTAAGTTATACGAAATGGGTCTTTGTGTTAACAACATCTCACTCGCATACGATCTTCTACTCAACGCGTCAGCTATCACGTTCGCACTTCCACGATGATATTGAATGGTACGATCGTAGTCTTCAACAGCTCGAGCCAACGTCTTTGGCGCATAATACGTTCGTTTTAGTTGAAAAAAAATATTTGAGGGTTTAAGAAATGGGTTTTGTACTAGGGTCAATACAAAATTCGATTTCACGCTCTAGGAGTAGGCTAGGAAGTATTCAAGAATACGTCAGAAAATTTATTAACAATAGAAATATCATTCAAAACTGTGACTCTCATCCCAGACTTGGATAACACGTCACATTGATACCTATCAACTTGCCATCGTTATTCACGACGTCGCCTACAGAAAGTCTGGCTTCGGTGCATTCCACACAAGGAAGTTATCAGCGAAAGGCTCGGGGCTCTTTACTTATGGCTTTATATGACAATGATTGACTTTAGTGGTTTGGTTACTTTGAATTCGCATAACAGGTTGGTTAGGAATATGAAAGTTAACAACCTTACGAAAAGCATGATGAGCAGTTAACCAATCGTTTCCAAAAATCACATCAATGCAAGTATTTTCAAAGAGATAAGATCGACGGGTAACGTAAAAGTGTTGATTTGAACAAGATTTATAAATAGTGGAGGTAACGAAAGTTTCTCACAATTGAGTTTAAACAAATATATCAAAGTCTAACTTCTCCGGAGTTAAGTTCAAACATTGAACACAACTAGGTGAAATAAAAGAGTGAGTAGAACCGGTATCTAACACGGTATAGACTTTGCAAGAGTTTATGACTAACATACCCGTGATAATTTTATTCAGGTTCCTCTTCACGAAAAAAAATGCTCTCTCTTAAACTACCGGCTTTGGCTTATCTAGGACATCCTTTGGCATCACTATCCCAGCTGAACTTGACTTCACCATATGATAACACATATGTTGTGAGTTTGAATACAAATATTGTCTACTAGAGAGTATACAAACTCAAAAAGAGTCCTCATTACAATTATCACACTATTTCATAGAATAGTGAGGACTATTAATGCAACCATCTGGACCGTCAATCCATTCCCCGACTAGTCCCAGCTATATTCTCATTTCCTGAAGAGAACAGTGAAAGAAAGGGTGAGCTCAACTAGCCCAGTAAGAAATATTATGACTAAGATAATGTACAATAAATTATCATTAGTCTTCAACAGGGAAAAATATGATAAAATATAATAGACAACAAGTTTTAGATCAACAACTGCAGTGGAAAAAGCAATCCATTAGAAGAGTCAAGTAGAGCATAAAACCTACTATCTTCTATGATTTAAAAGATTTATCATCAATTTTATTGCTGAGATTCAGCTTAATAAATAATCCACATCATCGAATCATCACTGCACTACGGGCCAAAGATAATCGTGTTTTCATTAACGGTCATGATCATGCCATAAAATAATTCATCTTTGCACCCTTGGCCGAAGAGAATCCATGGCCATAATCATACCAAAAACTGTCCATCAATGCACTACGGGCCAATGAGAACTTTTACCACATTATTTGTAACATTATGGTCATGATTATACCGAATAATCCCTGGTCATAATCATACCAAGTCCATCTATGCACTACAGGCCACAGATGACTTTCAACAGAATATAAACATGAGGATGATGACAATGATATAATAATTCAATTAAACAAGTTCAAGGAAAATTTTTAAAGATTTATAATTTAATTTATCCAGAAATCAATAACTTCCAAATTGTCAACATGATACTACTTTTTGGAGTAAAATTTAAGAATAATACTCAGTTAGTCATGTTCATCTCAACACCTGTTCATCTTTGGCCCGTAATAATACTCAGTTAGTCATGTTCATCTCAACACCTGTTCATCTTTGCACTACGGGCCAAAGATATTCATCAGGTAATCATTCATCTTTGCACTACAAGCCAAAGATATTCAGTAATATCATCATTTATGACTGAGGATGATGAAAAATATCTTAAACAAAACGAATCCAGTGAGATAAAAGAACAAATATTAGGGATTCGTATTACAGTTTATCCAAGTTCAATAATACTCCGAAATAACTAATTTTGAAGCAAAATTCAAAAATAATAATCAAAATATGGATACAATAAAAGATAGTAACCATAATAGCCATCTTGGATAAAAAGAAGAAAATTACATTTTTCGGCGAATAGTGCCGTATTCGTGAATAGTATCGTATACGTGAATAGTGCCGTATACGTGAATAGTAGCCCGACACAAAAAGTTCCAAATTTGATAAAAAGTTCAAACTAATATTTCGGCATAATGATATTGAAAGAAATAATATCATTTACGAAGAAAATAACATATCTTACCTCAGAATAACCGTACTTCTGACTGAATTTTGGATATAGTGCTGACAGAAATTTGCATTGAATAGCAACTCTCAAAGTATCAAAATACTCACAAAATACGCTCGAGAATATAGAGAGAGAAAGAGAGAAAACTTATGAATTCTGGTGTGATTTTCAATTCTAACTTAGTCCTCTATTTATAGGAAAATATTAGCACGCCGAAACAGACTTGACCTACAACCTGATGGCTTTACCTGCTACTATTGCCACCCACCACATTTGAAATAAAATTCAGCACATTTCTTCACCAACCACAAGTGGAGCCCACTCAATTCTAGAATTTTTAACCAAAATCATTTATAAACCTAATTTTCGAATCAGTCACCTCTTAAAATTCATAACAAATCATACGTTCATTTTTAACGGTTCAAAATTTGTGGACATATACTCAACTTATATATGTATAACATATCCAAAAATCACAACGATCCAACGGTCAGATTAAAAATTATAACTCACGCAATATATCTGAAAAATACTGATTTGATTTTTAATACCTCTATTCTGACAGAAATACTAATAAAACACCTCAACATTAATTCCTTCAATAATAACCACATAAATAAATCCATCATTTATATCCACATCAAATAAATATTTATTTATCATATAAATCAATAATTAATTATTCACAAATAATATTACAGAATCACAATTATGACAACCAGGCCGTTCCCAGGAAAGAGGGGGTTTTTCAATAAGGATTTCTCCTTACTAACGCGCAATTAGGTGACCAAACCTCTCCTTAGACAGAACTTTCTAGACATTGCCAATAATGCTATCTAATAATATTATTCAAATAATATGAATTATTGATCTGATAATGGGAAATACTGTGCAGTAACAATTATTGAAACAACAATAATATAAAATATCAACGCAGCAATTATTGAATCAATAAAATAAAATATTAAACATTAACTACTATAACAATTATTGAGTAGTGTCTTCTTACGTAAGGATCAATAATTCAAAAATACTGTGCAAAACCGTGTGCTACTGTGCAACCACGAGTATTACTGTATTTTAACAACCGAGTATTCCAACAGTGTTAACGGTAACAACTATGCCGTTATTTATAAAAACTCAATTTTATCGTTTTCTTCATCCGACAGTTATTCTGTTATGGGGACCACAAATGGCTGCGCCGTCGTTCGAATATTCCCCGACAGAAAGAATATTCCACGACCAAACAAATATTCCCCGACAACAATGAATATTTTATAACCACTTGTTTATTTTATAAAATTTGCACATTTCACCCATAACCAAAATATTATATCAAATTAACACTTTATTATTCACAATAATAATTAGATGAAATTTTATTTTATTCATTAATAAGTTGGGGTCTTACAGCTATGAAGTGTCACTTTCGCAAGGGGCAAGATAACAAAAATAATAATTCTCAGCCTAATCCCCAAGCAAACTTGGTTGAATCCGATGATGTTATTGTTGCTGTTGTCTCGGAAGTAAACCTAGTTGACAACTTCATGGAATGGGTAGTAGATACTGGGGTCACTAGACATATTTGCGCGAATAGAGACATAATTCTCAACTACGAAAATGTGACTAATGGAGAAAAGATTTTTATTGGGGATTCTCGAGCTACCAATGTTGCGGGAAAAGGAAAAGTCTTACTAAAATTAACTTCTGGAAAAACAATTGCCCTACAAGATGTACTTCATGTGCCCGGTATTCGTAAGAATCTTGTATCCGGGTCTTTGTTGAATAAAGTTGGCGTTAAACTTGTGTTTGAATCTGTTAAACTTGTATTTACTCGTAATGGGGAATTTGTTAGGAAAGGTTTTTGTAATGGGGGTTTATTTGTACTTGATGCTTCTACTGATTTGAATAATAAGAATGCTTCTTTTGCTTATATTGTTGAATCTTTGGATATGTGGCATGCTAGATTAGGACATGTAAATGTAGCTTCTATTAAAAAATTGAAACAACTTGAACTTATACCTAATCTTGCAAATACCGAGTTTAACAAATGTGAAATTTGTGTAGAAGCAAATCATGCTAAGAAACCTTTTAAAAGTGTTGAAAGATAAATTGAGCTACTTGAGTTAATTCACAGTGACCTAGCTGATTTTAAAAATACTATGAGTAGAGGTGGTAAGAAATATTATATTTCTTTTGTAGATGATATGTCTAGATATACTCGAATTTATCTTCTTTCCTCTAAAGATGAAACGGAATAAATGTTTATTAAATATAAAGCGGAAGTTGAAAATCAGTTAGAAAGAAAAATTAAAAGACTTAGATCTAATTGTGGAGGTGAATATGAGTCCGGAAGTCTTAAAAAATTTTGTGAACTAAATGGAATAATACATGAAACTTCTCCTCAATCTAATGGAGTCGCATAAAGGAAAAATAGAACACTTAAAGATATGATGAATGCTATGATAATTAGTTCTGGTTTACCTTCTAATATGTGGGGAGAAGCTTGCCTTTTTGCAAATCATATTTTAAATAAAGTTCCACATAAAAAGATAGACTCTGCACCATATCATTTATGGAAGAAACATGCACCTAATTTAGGGTATCTTAAAGTGTGGGGGTGTCAAGCTAAAGTAGCTATATCAGAATTTAAAAGGAATAAGATCGGACCTAAAACAATGGATTGCATTTTTATTGGATATGCTTTTAATAGTGTTGCTTATAGATTTTTGGTTATTAAAGATGCAACTAATAATTATCAAAATAATTCAATTTTGGAAACTAAAGATGCAGAATTCTTTGAAAATATATTTCCAATAAAAATAAGGGATAAGGGCAATCCCTCTTCTAGTGAACCTCTTAAAAGGAAAGATAAAGAACATGTACCTGCATCTACTAGAAGTAAAAGGCAACGTTTTGAGAAAACTTTTGATCCAGATTTTATAACTGCTTTTATAACTGAAGATGACCCTAAAACTTATGAAGAAGCAATGAAATCAATTGATGCAAATTTTTGGAAGGATGCTATTAATAGTGAATTAGAGTCTATTATGTCTAACCATACATGGGAACTAGTTAATTTGCCTAGAGGATGTAAACATATTGAATGTAAATGGGTGTTTAAAAAGAAGTTAAAAGCTGATGGGTCTATTGATAAATTTAAGGCAAGACTTGTAGCAAAAGGGTTTATTCAAAAGGAAGGTTTTGATTATTTTGACACTTACTCACCAGTGACTAAATTAGCAACTATAAGAATTTTAATTGCTTTGGCTTCTATTCATAAATTGATAATCCACTAAATGGACGTTAAAACTACCTTTTTGAATGGAGAGTTAAATGAAAAAATATATATGTGTCAACCTGAAGGGTTTGTTGTTCCAGGTGAAGAACAGAAAGTGTGTAGACTTATAAAATCTTTGTATGATTTAAAACAAGCACCAAAACAATGGAATGACAAATTTAACAAAACTCTCTTGTCTAATAATTTTGTGACAAATGAATCTGATAGTTGTGTTTATAGTTGATTCAATGGAAATTGTGGTGTGATTATTTATTTATATGTGGATGACTTGCTAATATTTGGTACTAATGAGAAAGTTGTGAAAACTACTGAAGACTTTTTATCTTCTAAATTTGACATGAAAGATTTAGGAGAAGCATATTTGATTCTTGACATGAAAATAAATAAACATGCAAATGGTTTAGTTTTATCACAGTCTCATTATGTGAAAAATATTCTTAAGAAATTTAATTTCTTTAATGAAGAGCCATTAGGAACACTTTATGACTCTAGTATGCATTTAAAGAAAAAAAAAGGGAATGGTATTTCACAAATAGAATATGCTAGAATCATTGGTAGTGTAATGTACCTAATGAACTGTACTCGACCTGATATTGTATATGCCATTAGTAGACTTAGCAGATATACACATAATCCTTCACAAGATCATTGGAATGCATTGTCACGACTAATGAGGTATTTAAAAGGAATAATTAATGTAGGTGTACATTTTACTGGTCATCCTAGTGTTTTAGAAGGATATTGTGATGCTAATTGGGTATCTGATAATAATGAAACAAACTCCACTAGTGGTTTTGTGTTTACTTTAGATGGAGGAGCTGTTTCTTGGAAATCTACTAAACAAACTTGTACTGCTAGATCTACTATAGAATCTGAATTTATTGCTTTAGAATTGGCAGGTACAGAAGCAGAGTGGATAAAGAATTTATTGGCTGATATACCATTGTGGTATAAGCCAATTCCTTCTATTTCTTTGCATTGTGATTCTCAAGTAGCTATTGGTAGGGTGTTTATAATGGAAAACAGAGACATATTCGCTTGAGGCATAATATTGTATGAGGACTGATCAGTAACGGGGTTATTTCCATGGAATTTGTGAGGTCTGAAAAGAACCTAGCGGATCCGCTTACTAAGTGATTGAGTAAAATGGTAGTCCAAGAAGCATCTAGAGGGACATGACTATTGCCAACATTTTGAGTAAATAATATGTGATGGAAACCCAACCCATGTGATTGGAGATCTCATGAATTGGGTTCAATGGGTAACAACAAGTCATGTAATTATTTAATTAAAGCACTACGATTATTTATATTTCTCCTTGTGTGTATGTTGTGCTTACTGACAAATTGTAATAGGATGAATCATTTATATTCTTAATGAAACTCATAGCCCTAAAGGATGGTGTATGTCAGTTTACACTTGATGGGTTCACCTATGTAAAGGTGGAGGTGTATGCCGCTTCCTATGAGAGTCTTTGGCAAACTCTCTAGAGCCTTTATGAAAATCTGAGATATGGCGCATGGCCTAGAACGCGCCCAACCGCAGACTTGTGTAGATTCAGGATTTTTAGATATGTGTGCAAGTTTAATTGATTGTATCATAGATAATGGGTTCTAGATTATAGTTCACCTATAATCTGTAATCATAAGCTTGTTTCACTAAGTGTCGATTCAAACCCACAAGGTATCAACGTTATGTATCTAAAATTCATTGCCCTTCTTACTTCTTTTTAATTTTTCTATCTTTGATAATTTTGAATTATGTGGGGGATTGTTGGTTATGCTTCAAATTCATGGTTTTATCAAAGTCCCATATTGGCTATTTTGGAAACACTCATGGTGTATATTAGTACATGTTGGCTTGGATTTAGTAACTTGGTTGGGAAAAAGGGATGGGCACGCGCATATGAGGATGGCTAAGGAATTGGGCTAGGCCAAGCTTGGTTCTTGGACTTTCGATCAAAAAACCTTAGTGCGTGTGTGTGCGCATTACGCCTGCGCAGGGGGGTGCCGATCCGGTCGAATTATGCCTTGCGGGTGAACCCAGGTTTGTTTTGCTTAAATCCCTAACTTTTATTTTTCTTTTAATTTAATACCCTAGCCGTTTCTAAACGTTTTTCTCCCCAGCGTTCAGTAGCGTAAACATTATTTACTTCCAACGTTCACGTTCTTTATTTCCCCTCCAACGTTATTTTTCCCGTTTTGCAACGTTCTTCTTCTTCTTGTATAAATACTAACACTATTCTTTGGGGAAAGATACGAATTTTATCTTCTTCTTCTTCTTCTTTATATTATCTCTATATATTCAGTTCATATATACTCTGTTAATTGGACAATCCATACAGACAAGTCCAAAGTCTCCTTTTGTGAGTACACACGATCGGAGGCTTCGCCGTTGAATCCTGGAGAGTGACTGCTAGCAGCCCATTTGTACCTATGATTGTTATTAGTGGGAGCGAAATCACTTTTTAGGACAGTAACTTCGCTACGCCTCGGTTTTTGTCGTCTACAAGCTAAGTTGTTCCAATTTTACTCTTCAGTTCTTCTTGTTAATACTGCTACTGTTATATATATATTCCAACAGGATGAACCTATAAAGAGTTGAAGCTTCAAAGAGAAGGAGTAAAAAATGGAAAAAGGTCTCAGTAAGAGGAAGACTACCTAAGAATGAGTGAAGCACATCTAATGAGGGTTTTTCACTGCTAAAAGCTTCACTCAATACAAAGGAGTATGCCAACAGAATGACATTCATGCTAAGAGCCAGAAAGTAAAGAAAACAAGAACTAGAGTGGCAGATCAGAAAGTATACCTGAAGAGCCACTCTACGTTTCACCATGAACATATTGAGCTGAAGAAAAGAAGATGCAGAGTCGAATATGTGTGCCGAATATATGCACAAGACAACCGGTGTTCAAAGATTGCTAAGTACTAGAAGGAGTCGAGCTGATATGCATGACCCAGCAGTACCTAAGTGGTGATAGTGTGATATGCTGAATATCCGATGAAATCAAGCATCAACTACACAGATCAGCAGCACCAGGGAAATTAATCAGACTGCTAAGTTCATAAATATGTCAAGCTAAATGTTCCTCTTAGCAGTCCATCAGTTGTGATCAAGTATCAATGTTGAATGTCATACGATCACAAGGAGCTGCTAAGTACCAGAAGATGAACAAGCTAAATGTCATCTTAGCAGCTCAACAACTACAACAAACAACCATCCAAACATCCAGGGCCTGAGGTGTGACGCCCCCAAAATAGGTATACAACACCCATTCTGAGTCGCCAAATACATGGTACAGAAAGCATACTACAACTTCAATAATACAATTGTCGTGCAAAATACGACAACACATACTGTGAGTTTAAATACAAATATTGTCTTCTAGACAATATCCACACTTAAATAAATCCTCATTACAATTATTCAAACACTATTTTACAGAAATAGTGAGGACTGCTAAAATATCTTTCTAGAACCATCACTCCATACCCCGACTAGATCCTGCTATGTTCTCACCTCCTGAGAAGAAAAATGGAACAAAAGGAAAAGGGTGAGCTCAACTAGCCCAGTAAAGAATATTATGACTAAGATAATATACAAACAAATTATCGTTAGTCTTCAACAGGGAAAAATCTAATAGAATATAATCGACAACAAGTTTTAGATCAACAACTGCAGCGAAAACAGCAAACCATTAGAAGAGTCAAGTAGAGAAAGAATTCTACTATCTTCTAAGATTTAAAAGTCCATCATCAATATTTTATCCCTGTAACATCAATTAATAATCATCTTTATCCAAATATTAATCTTTGCACTACAGGCCAAAGATATTCATTTGTATCACCTGTCAGTCATGTTCATCTCAACATCTGTTCATCTTTGCACTACAGGCCAAAGATATTCATCAAGTAATCATACATCTTTGCACTACAGGCCAAAGATATTCAGTAATATCATCATTTAGGACTGAGGATGATGAAAAATATCTTAAAGAGAACGAATCCAATGAGACAGAAGGACAAATATTAGGGATTCGTATAACAGTTTATCCAAGATCAATAATACTTCATAATAATCAATTGTGAAGCAGAATTCAAAAATAAAGATCAAAATATGGATACAATCAAAGATAGTAACCATAATAGACATCTTGGACAAAAAGGAAAAATTTTATTTTTCGGTGAATAGTGCCGTATACGTGAATAGTGCCGTATACGTGAATAGTAACCCTGACACAAAAAGTTCTAAATTTGATAAAAACTCATATCAATATTTCAGCATAATGATATTGAAGAAAATAATATCATTTAAGAAGAAAATAATATCCCTTACCTCAAGATATCAGTACTTCTGGTCGAAATACCAGTATAAGGCTGAAAGAAACTTGCTCTGATGAATAGAAACTCTCAAAGTATCTAAATACTCACAAAATACACTCAATAATCTAGAGAGAGAAAGAGAGAAAACTTGTTTCTGGTGTGATTTTCAATTCTAACTTAGCCCTCTATTTATAGGAAAATTTTAGTAGGTTTGACCTGCAACCTGATGGCTTTACCTGCTACTATTCTCACCCACCACATTTGAAATATAATTCAGCACATTTCTTCACCAACCACAAGTGGGACCCACCAATTTTAGAATTTTCCATCAAAATGATAAACTCTGAAAATTCAACAATTTCTGAACCAGTCATCTCGTAAAATTCATAATAAATCATACGTTCATTTTTAACGGTTCAAAATTTGTGGGCATATACTCAACTTATATATGTATAACATATCCAAAAATTACCACGATCCAACGGTCGGATTAAAAATTATAACACCCACAATATTTCTCAAAAACCCTGATTTGATTTTTAATACCTCCATTCCGATAAAAATACTGATAAAACACCTCAACATTAACTCCTTCATTTTTAACCACAAAAATATATCTCTCATTTATATCCACATAAAATAAATATTTCCTTATCATATGAATCAATAATTAATTATTCACAAATAATATTACAGAATCACATTTATGACAACCAGGCCGTTCCCAGGAAAGAGGGGGCTTTCCAATAAGGATTTCTCCTTACTGGCGCGCAATTAGATGACCAAACCTCTCCTTAGACAGAACTTTCTAGACATTGTCAATAATGTTATCTAATAATATTATTCAAATAATATGAATTATTGATCTGATAATGGGAAATACTGTGCAGCAACAATTATTGAAACAACAATAATATAAAATATCAATGCAGCAATTATTGAATCAATAAAATAAAATATTGAACAATAATTACTGTAACAATTATTGAGTAGTGCCTTCTTACGTAAGAATCAATAATTGGTGCAATACCGTGTGCTACTGTATTTTAATCACCGGGTATTCCAACAGTATTAACGGTAACAACTACGCCGTTATTTATAAATAACTTATACTTGTCATTTTCTTCATCCAATCGCTTTCCGTTATGGGGCCCACACAAGGCTGCGCCGTCGTACGAATATTCCCCGACAGCAAGAATATTCCACGACCAAACGAATATTCCCCGACAAAATGAATATTTTATAACCACTTGCTTATTTTGCAAAATTTGCACATTTCACCCATAACCAAAGTATTATATCAAATTAACCCCTTATTATTCACAATAATATTTAGAGAAAATTTGATTTTATTCATTAATAAGTTGGGGTCTTACAACCTCCCCTCCTTATGAAATTTCGTCCTCGAAATTGACGTACGTACCTGATGTTTCAAAAAGGTGAGGATACCTCGCTTTCATTTCTGATTCCAACTCCCAGGTCATTTCTTCAATAGCATGGTTTCTCCACAAAACCTTAACTTGTGGTATAACCTTCGTGCGTAGGACATGCTCTTTCCTATCCAAGATCTTAACAGGTACCTCCTCGTACGTTAAATCTTCAGCTATCTCGTCTGGTTCTAACTCAATAATGTGGTTCGGGTCTTTAACATATTTACGAAGCATAGATATGTGAAAAACATTATGAACACGAGACATGCTTGGAGGTAATGCGAGTCTATATGCCACATTTCCTATTCGCTCAAGAATCTCAAATGGACCAACAAATCTTGGATTGAGCTTTCCTCTCTTCCCAAATCTTGTAACTCCCTTCCATGGTGCAACACGTAATAATACATGATCCCCAATATTAAATTCCACGTCCTTCCGATGAAGATCCGCATAACTCTTTTGTCGATCCTGTGCCGTTTGTATACGTTGTCGAATCGTTTGGATCTTCTCTGTAGTAATGCGTACCAACTCTGGTCCCAACAATGTTGCTTCACCCACCTCGTCCCAGCATACTGGAGAACGACATTTTCTTCCATACAACGCCTCGAATGGAGCCACACCTATGCTCGCCTGATAACTGTTGTTGTAGGAGAATTCCACCAATGGTAGGTACTTATCCCAACTCCCTTTGAGATCTAGGACACAAAGTCTTAATAGATCTTCAAGAGTTTGAATAGTCCTCTCTGATTGTCCGTCCGTTTGAGGATGGTATGCCGAACTGAATCGTAAATCCGTGCCCATAGCTTTCTGCAAGCTAACCCAAAATCGTGAAGTGAATCTTGGGTCACGATCCGAAACTATGGATACTGGCATGCCATGCAATCTCACAATCTCGTTCACGTACATACTAGCAAGACGTTCAAGGGAATAAGTCTCACGTATCGGCAAGAAATGAGCGGACTTGGTTAATCTATCAACAATAACCCAAATCGCATCTATGCCTTGAGAAACCTTGGGAAGACCCGTAACAAAATCCATAGTAATGTGTTCCCACTTCCATTTCGGAATCTCAAGTGGTTGCAATGGACCCTTTGGTACTTGATGCTCCGCTTTTACACGTTGACAAGTTAAACATCTCGAGATAAACTCCGCGATCTCTCTTTTCATATTGCTCCACCAAAATGTATGTCGAAGATCGTGATACATTTTGGTACTCCCAGGATGGATTGCAAACGGTGTGTTGTGTGCCTCCATCATTATTCTATGCTTCAAGTCAAAATCGTTAGGAACACAAAGTCTGGAGTTGACTCGAAGTATTCCTTCTTCATCGATTCTTGCTTCTGGAATAGCACCTTCTTGCACTTTCTTCTTCATACGCATCAGCTCCATGTCCGTAGCTTGAGCAGCTTTAACTTTATCGATTAAAGTCGGTTCTACTCGTATATTTGATATCATCATGTGGGTACTTGGAGCCTTCATCTCTATCTCCATCCTTTGCAAGTCATACAAAATGGGCCTTTGTGTTAACAACATTGCACTCGTACCCGCATATGATCTTCTACTCAATGCGTCAGCTACTACGTTTGCTTTTCCAGGATGATATTGGATGGTATGATCGTAATCTTTCAACAGCTCAAGCCAACGTCGTTGCCGCATGTTGAGTTCCTTTTGGGTGAAGAAATATTTGAGGCTTTTATGATCTGTATAGATCTCCACTTTCTCCCCATACAGGTAGTGTCTCCAGATCTTCAACGCAAAAACGACTGCTGCCAACTCCAAATCATGAGTAGGATAATTCCTCTCATATTCTTTGAGTTGTCGTGAGGCATAGGCTATGACTTTCCCATGTTGCATGAGAACACATCCTAACCCTTTGCCTGAAGCATCGCTGTAGATAACAAATCCATCCGAACCAGATGGTATTGTCAGAACAGGTGCCGAAATGAGTCTCCTCTTGAGTTCTTGAAAACTCTTCTCGCATTCCTCACTCCATACGAATTTTGTATCTTTCCGAGTCAGCTGAGTTAACGGAGTAGCGATTCGAGAAAATCCTTCCACAAATCTCCGATAATAACCAGCTAAGCCCAGAAAGCTACGTACTTCGGTTACCGACTTCGGTTGCTCCCAACTTTGTATGGCTTCAATCTTCGCCGGGTCGACAGATACTCCATGTTTTGACACCACGTGCCCAAGGAATGCTACTTCCTCAAGCCAGAACTCGCATTTCTTCAATTTGGCATATAGCTTATTTTCACGAAGCCTTTGCAGTACCAGCTTCAAATGGCGCTCATGATCTTCACGGCTTTTGGAATAGATGAGGATGTCATCAATAAAGACAACAACGAACTGATCCAAATATTCTTTGAATACACGGTTCATCATATCCATGAAAGCAGCAGGAGCATTAGTCAATCCAAAAGACATTACTAAGAATTCATAATGCCCGTACCGAGTTCTGAAGGCAGTCTTTGGAATATCCTCAGTTTTAATCTTCAGCTGATGATATCCAGAACGAAGGTCGATCTTTGAAAAGAATTGTGCTCCTTGCAACTGGTCAAACAGGTCATCAATGCGAGGTAGCGGATACCTATTCTTGATAGTGACATGATTCAATTCTCGATAGTCGATACAAAGTCGCATACTCCCGTCTTTCTTCTTTACGAATAACACAGGAGCACCCCAAGGAGATGTACTAGGACGAATAAAACCGATGTCCAACAACTCCTGTAGTTGGACTTTTAACTCCTGAAGTTCAATAGGAGCCATTCGATATGGAGTTTTAGAAATGGGCTTTGTACCGGGTTCAAGGTCAATAAAGAATTCAACTTCACGTTCTGGGGGTAGACCAGGAAGTTCTTCAGGAAATACATCGGGAAATTCTCTAACAATAGAAATATTATTCAAATCTGACTTGTCTTTGTTCAAATCCATAACATGGGCTAAGAAAGCTTGACATCCGTTTTTTAATAAACGAATAGCTTTGTGGCTTGATATGACAGTGACTGATTTTAGTGGTTTAGTAGTTTGAATTCGTATGACAGGTTGGTTAGGAATATGAAAACTAACAACCTTACGAAAACAATCAATTTTAGCATGATGAGTGGTTAACCAATCAATTCCTAAAATCACATCAAAAGCAAGTATCTTTAAAGAGATAAGATCAACAGGTAATGTGATAGTGCCAACTTGGATCATGCAAGATTTATAAACTGTAGATGTAACGAAGGTTTCACCCAACGGAGTTTCAACAGATAAGTTAAAGTCCAATTTCTCCGGAGTCAAGTTTAAACGTTGAGCACAAGCAGGAGAGATAAAAGAATGGGTAGAACCGGTATCTAGTAAAGTATAAACTTCGCAAGAATTCAAGATTAGCTTACCCGTGATCACCTCGTTCGGGTTTCTCGCGTTTTGGCCAGTAACGACAAACGCCCTTCCAGGAACCGCTGATTTCGACTTATCCGGGACAGCTTTTGGAGTCACCATCCCCGCTGAACTTGGTTTTGCTACAGAACACTCTCGAGCTATATGACCCTCCTTTCCACAGTTATAACATACCTTGGATTGTTGTGGGCAGTTTGGGCTGATATGTCCCTCTTTTCCACATTTGTAACATACGACCGGTGGTCGTTCTCCTCCCCTAGAAACAGTTGATGTTTGTGCTGACGTCTTCACGTTATCATTGTTGTACCTTCTCTTCTTGAAATCTCCTCCCGACTCGCTCCTTCTATTATCACGACCACGATTACCACCAGAGTGGTTACCGCTTTTGTCCGAATGTTTTCCTCCCTGCTGGTTTTCATTGCTTCGATGACTGCCGCCACCGGTATGACCCTGGTTGTGGTCCCTCGATTGCACATACTCATTATCTCGCTCTAATAATTGAGCCCTATTTACAACATCTGAATATAAAAAAAATTATGAGAGATAAGATATTGTCGAATCTCGGGTTTTAGACCTCTCAGAAACATCCGCGTCATACGTTCCTCATTTTCGACCAAATGAGGAGCAAACCTGGATAACTCTGCAAACTTCGCCTCGTACTGGGACACCGTCATGTTGTTTTGTTCCAGTCTGATAAACTCTACCTCCTTCATATGACGAATACTTTCAGGAAAGTACTTGTCATTGAACAGTTTTTGAAATGTTTTCCAGGACATGTTGAGTGCGTTAGGCTGGGTACGCTTCACAGACTCCCACCAGTAGTCTGCCTCACCGCGGAACATAAAGGTGGCGAATGGAACCTTCTGTTCCTCCGTGCATCCCAAGACATCGAATATCTTGGTAATTTGCTTGACCCACGTTTCCGCCATGATCGGATCCGGCTTTCCCTTAAATTCTGGTGGTCCCAATTCTTTGAACTGCTTAGCTGTGACAAACCGCGCGTTATCATTTCCACCCGTATTCTGCACACGAGTCTCCCTCGTCTGATTTTGCATGAACTGCAAAAAGCTCCTAAACATTCCATCATTCATCGTTTGCTCGGTAACGTTGTTTACAGGAGGAATATTGCCTTCCTGTTGCACGTTCCCCTGGGTGGTGATCAAAGGTGTCTCCACGGTCTGATTTACTCCATTATTAACGTTCTCAGCTGCCATTCTTAAATACTGCCATAAAACAAGGGTTAATAGTCATGTCATATATTATCCCTATACTCTGACCGACCAAATAAATACCAAATAAACTTAGTCAAGTCATACTAGTGAAGGAATTCCCCGTCTCTCCCCTCCTAGTTCTTGTCTCACATGTCAGTCAGGGATCATATCCCTAAGCTCTGATACCAACTGTGACGCCCCCAAAATAGGTATACAACACCCATTCTGAGTCGCCAAATACATGGTACAGAAAGCAAACTACAACTTCAATAATACAATTGTCGTGCAAAATACGACAACACATACTGTGAGTTTAAATACAAATATTGTCTTCTAGACAATATCCACACTCAAATAAATCCTCATTACAATTATTCAAACACTATTTTACAAAAATAGTGAGGACTGCTAAAATATCTTTCTAGAACCATCACTCCATACCCCGACTAGATCCTGCTATGTTCTCACCTCCTGAGAAGAAAAATGGAACAAAAAGGAAAAGGGTGAGCTCAACTAGCCCAGTAAAGAATATTATGACTAAGATAATATACAAACAAATTATCGTTAGTCTTCAACAGGGAAAAATCTGATAGAATATAATCGACAACAAGTTTTAGATCAACAACTGCAGCGGAAACAGCAAACCATTAGAAGAGTCAAGTAGAGAAAGAATTCTACTATCTTCTAAGATTTAAAAGTCCATCATCAATATTTTATCCATGTAACTTCAATTAATAATCATCTTTATCCAAATATTCATCTTTGCACTACAGGCCAAAGATATTCATTTGTATCACCTGTCAGTCATGTTCATCTCAACATCTGTTCATCTTTGCACTACAGGCCAAAGATATTCATCAAGTAATCATACATCTTTGCACTACAGTGTGACGCCCCCAAAATTAGGTATACATCACCCATCTTGAGTCGTCAGATACATAGTACAGAATACAAATACAACTTAATAATACAACTGTCGTGTACAATACGATAAAATATAAACTGTGAGTTTGAATACAAATATTATCTTCTAGAGAGTATTCATACTCAAAAGGAGTCCTCATTACATTTATTAACACACCATTATATAGAATAGTGAGGACTACTAACTAATACTATTCTTCGGACCATCACTCCGTTCCCCGACTTGCCCTAGCTACGTTCTCATTTCCTGAAGAGAACAGTGAAAGAAAGGGTGAGCTCAACTAGCCCAGTAAGAAATATTATGACTAAGATAATGCAGAATAAATTATCATTAGCCTTCAACAATGTTAAACTGATAAAATATAATAGACATCAAGTTTAACTGTAGCGGAACAAGCAATCCATTAAAAGAGTCAAGTAGAAAATAAACTCTACTATCTTTTATGATTTAAAAAGTTTTTCAACACTGTGATCGCTGGGACTCAGCTTAATAAAATAATCCACATCATCGAATCACCCCTGCACTACGGCCAAGGATATTCGTATATTCATTAATGGTCATGATCATGCCAACAACTGTCCATCAATGCACTACGGGCCAATGAGGACTTTTACCACATCATTTGTAACATTACGGTCATGATTATACCGAATAATCCCTGGTCATAATCATACCAAGTCCATCTATGCACTACATGCCACAGATGACTTTCAACATTTTATAAACATGAGGATGATGACAATGATATAAGAATTCAATAAAACAAGTTCAAGAATTAATTTATCCAGGAATTAACAACGTCCAAATTGTCAACATGATACTGCATTGTGGAGTAAAATTCAAGAATGCTTAGAAGAATATTTTCTTGAAAAAATACTGGATGAAACGCAACTATCAAGGATATTCCACAAATTTCATGGAGTATAGAAGTCAAAACTTAACCAACTGAGTACAATAAAGAATGGAATAACAAAAGAAATCACCATGCATGCGATAGACCGCACAGACAGGTTATTCCAATAGAATAATAAATAATGGAACCAGGTCCGGCGTAAACGCACAGACAGGATATTCCGACAGAATAATAAATAATGGAACCAGGTCCGGTGTAAAACACACAGACAGGATATTCCAACAGAATAATAATAAAACGGAACCAGGTCCGGTGTAAAACACACAGACAGGATGTTCTAACAGAATAATAATAAAAACGGAACCAGGTCCGGTGTAAAACACACAGACAGGATGTTCCAACAGAATAATAGAAGAATGTCACCAAGTATAGGGTAGACCGCGTATACTGGTTATTCCAACAGAATAATAAAGAATGGAATAACAGAAGTTCTCTTCATGAATAAGAAAGAATAACACCCCTTACCGTTTTAAAGAAGAGCTGAAATAAGGAAGTAGTTAAGTAGCAGAATACTCTTCTTCTCTCTCTCTATAGTTTCTCTCTATAGTTTCTCTCTCTAGAGTTCAGTGAATTCGTAAGAAATAATGAAGGAATGAGCTGCTATTTATAGAAAAATAGAATGCATAGTAACTAATCCATGAACGGTCCAGATTGATTACTTTAATCTGACGGTCCATATTTAAAGAAAAATCTTTTAAATAAAATATAATATATTCTATTTATAGAATAACTTTAATAAAGTATTTTGTTTTATATAAAAAGATGTTTCTGTTTTATTACGTTAATAATACGAATAAAACAAAACGTCATTATCGCTAAATAATTCATATTATTAACTGACAATAATGGAATCAAACTGAGTGTCTTCTCACATAAGCATTAATAATCAATACCGTGTGCTACTATGCAACCACACGTATTACTGTACTTTTACTACCGAGTAGTTCAACAGTATCAATGGTAAAACTTCCGCCGTTATTTTTAATAAAATATTTTTGTCGTTTTCTCAATCCGACAATAATTCTGTTGTGGGGTCCACCAATGATTGTGTCGTTGTACGAATATTCCCTATTAAAACGAATATTCTCCGACCAATCGAATATTATATAATAACTTGCGTACTTTGCAAAATTTATAAATATTACCCACAACTATAACATTATATCAAATTAACTCCATAATATTTAAAAATGATATTTATAGAAAATTCATCTTTATTTATAAAAGTTGGGGTCTTACAACCTTCCCTTCTTATGAAATTTCGCCCTCGAAATTAGGGTACGTACCTGGTATGTCGAAGAGGTAAGGATACCTTGATTTCATTTCAAATTCTAACTCCCAAGTCATTTCCTCAACATCGTGATTTCTCCACAAAACTTTGACTTGAGGTATAACCTTGGAGCGTAGAATATGTTCCTTCTTATCCAAGATTTGTACAGGAACTTCTTCATACGTCAAATCCTCCGCTATTTCATCCGGTTCTAACTCAATAATGTGGTTCGGGTCTTTCACATATTTATATAACATGGATATGTGAAAAACGTTATGAACACGAGACATACTTGGCGGTAAAGTGAGTCTATAAGTCACAATTTCTACTCGATCGAGGATTAAAAATGGACCGATGAATCAAGGATTGAGCTTTCCTCTTATTCCAAATCTCATAACTCCTTTCTATGGAGAAACACGTAAGAACACATGATCTCCTATATCAAATTCAACGTCCTTTCGATGAAGATCAGCATAACTCTTTTGTCGATCTTGTGAGGTTTTTATTCGTTATCGGATCATTTGAATCTTTTCTGTAGTCATACGTACCAACTCCGGTCCCAACAACGTTGCTTCACCCACCTCATCCCAGCATACTAGAGAATGACATTTTCTTCCATACAATGCTTCGAATGGAGCCATGCCAATACTTGTTTGATAACTGTTGTTGTAGGAAAACTCCACCAATAGTAAGAACTTATCCCAACTTTCCTTGAAATCAAGGACACAGAGTTTTAATAGATCTTCAAGAGTTTGAATAGTCCTCTCTGATTGTCCGTCCGTCTGAGGATGATATGCCGAACTAAATCGTAAATCCGTGCCCATAGCTTTTTGTAAACTAACCCAAAATCGTGAAGTGAATCTTGGGTCTCGATAAGAAACTATGGATACTGGCATACCATGAAATCTTATAATCTCGTTTATGTACATACGAGCAAGACGTTCAAGTGTATAAGTTTCTCGTATCGGTAAGAAATGAGCAGACTTGGTCAATCTATCAACAATAACCCAAATCGCATCTATACCTTGAGAAACCTTAGGAAGACCGGTAACGAAATCCATGGTAATGTGCTCCCACTTCCATTCTGGAATTTCAAGTGGTTGCAATGGACCTTTTGGTACTTGATGCTCTACTTTGATTCGTTGACAATTTAGACACTTTGAGATAAACATCGCTATCTCTCTCTTCATATTGCTCCACCAAAATGTATGACGAAGATCATGATACATTTTGGTACTTCTGGGATGGATTGCAAACGGTGTGTTGTGCGCCTCCATCATGATTTCATACTTTAAATCAGGGTTGTTAGGAACACAAAGTCTGGAGTTGACTCGAAGTATTCCTTCTTCATCGATTCTTGCTTCCGGCATAGCACCTTCTTGCACTTTCTTCCTCATACGCATCAGCTCCAGGTCTGTAGCTTGAGTAGCTTTAACTTTATCGATTAAAGTTGATTCTACTCGTATATTCGCTATCATCACATGGGTCCCTGGAGTCTGTAACTCTATCTCCATCCTTTTCAAGACACACAAAATGGGCCTTTGTGCTGACAATATCGCACTCGTACTTGCATATGATCTTCTACTCAATGCGCCAGCTACCACGTTCATTTTTCCAGGATGGTATTGAATGGTTTGATCATAATCTTTCAACAGTTCAAGCCAACGTCGTTGTCGCATGTTGAGTTCCTTTTGAGTGAAGAAATATTTGAGGCTTTTATGATCCGTAAAGATCTCCACCTTCTCCCCATACAAGTAATGCCTCCAAATTTTAAGTACAAAGACAACAGCTGCCAACTCTAGATCATGAGTAGGATAATTCCTCTCATATTCCTTGAGTTGTCTTGATGCATAGGCTATGACTTTTCCATGTTACATGAGAACGCATCCCAACCCTTTGCTCGAAGCATCACTTTAGATGACAAATCCCTCCGAGCCAGATGGTATTGTTAGAACAGGTGCTGAAATGAGTCTTCTCTTGAGTTCTTGAAAACTCTTCTCACATTCTTCGCTCCAACTGAACTTTGTATCTTTCCGAGTCAGCTGAGTTAATGGAGTAGCGATTCGAAAAAATTCTTCCACGAATCTCCGATAATAACCAGCTAAACCAAGAAAGCTACGTACTTCGGTCACTGATTTAGGTTGCTCCCAGCTTTGAATAGCTTCAATCTTTGCCGGGTCAACAGATATTCCACGACTTGATACTACGTGCCCAAGGAATGCTACCTCTTCCAGCCAGAACTCGCATTTCTTCAACTTTGCATAAAGCTTGTATTCACGAAGCTTTTGGAGTACCAGCCTCAAGTGTTGCTCATGATCTTCACGGCTTTTGGAATAAATAAGGATGTCATCAATAAAGACGACCACAAAGTGATCCAAATATTCCTTGAATACCCGATTCATCATATCCATGAAGGCAGCAGGAGCATTAGTCAATCCAAAGGACATGACTAGGAATTCATAATGCACGTACCGAGTTCTGAAAGCCGTCTTTGGAATATCCTCAGTTCTAACCTTCAACTGATGATATCCAGAACGAAGATCGATCTTTGAAAAGAATTGTGCTCCTTGCAACTGGTCAAACAGGTCATCAATACGTGGCAATGGGTACCTGTTTTTGATGGTGACATGATTCAACTCCCGATAATTAATACAAAGTCGCATACTTCCATCTTTCTTCTTCACGAATAGAATAGGAGCACCCCAAGGAGAAGTACTAGGACGAATAAAGCCAATATCTAACAATTCTTGCAGTTGGATCTTTAACTCCTGAAGTTCAATAGGAGCCATTTGATATGGGACTTTGGAAATAGGTTTTGTACCTGGTTCAAGGTCGATACAAAAATCAATTTCACGCTCTGGGGTAGGCCAGAAAGTTCTTCAGGGAATACGTCATGGAATTTATTAACAATAGAAATATCATTCAAAACTGACGTATTTTTGTTTAGATCCGTGACATGAGCTAAGAAAGCTTGACATCCGTTTTTCAATAAACGAATAGCTTTATGGCTTGAGATGACAGCGATTGATTTTAATGGTTTGGTTGCTTGAATTCGCATAATAGGTCGATTAGGAATATGAAAGCTAACAACCTTACGAAAACAATCAATTTTTGCATGATGAGTAGTTAACCAATCAATCATTAGAATCACGTCAAATTCAAGTATTTTTAATGAAATAAGATCGACAGGTAATGTGTGGGTACCAACTTGAACCAAACAAGACTTATAAACCGTGGATGTAATGAAGGTTTCTCCCAATGGAGTTTCAACAGATAAGTCAAAGTCTAATTTCTCCAGAGTCAAATTTAATCGATGAGCGCAAGTACAAGAAATAAAAGAATGGGTAAAACCGGTATCAAATAAAGTATAGACTTCATTAGAGTTTATGGTAAGCTTACCCGTGATGACCTCATTCGGGTTCCTTGCTTTCTGGGAGGTCACAACAAACGCTATCCCTTGCACTACCGATTTTGACTTTTCTGGGACGGCCTTTGGTGCCTCCATCCTGGCTGAACTTGTTTTTGGTAAACGACAAAATCGAGCTAAATGACCTTCTCTTCCACAATTATAACATGCTTTAGACGGCATCACGCAGTTTGGACTGATGTGCCACTCCCCTCCGCATTTGAAACATATAATAGGTGGTCGTTCTCCTTCCTTAACAACGGGTGCTGGTGCTGACGTCTTTCCATCATTGTTGAATCTCCTCTTCTTGAAATGACCATTCTTATTATTTTGGCCCTTATTACCACCGAAGTGGTTACCATTTCTGGCCTGTTGATTCCCACCACGCTTGTTGTCACTGCTTCGATGACTGCTCTCATTGGTATTATCATTTTGCCGACTGCTCTCTTTTGGTTGCGTTGACTCGTTATCGCGCTCCACTAACAGAGCCCTATTCACAACATCTGAATACAAACACAGTTTATGAGAAATAAGATGTTGACGTATCTTAGGTTTCAAACCTCGCAAAAACATTCGCGTCATTCGCTCTTCATTATCCACCAAGTGGGATGTAAACCGGGACAACTCAGCAAATTTAACCACATACTGCGACACGGTCATATTATTCTGCTCCAATTTGATGAACTCCACATCTTTCATGTGTCGAACACTTTCGGGAAAGTATTTGTCATTGAACAGCTCTTGGAACTTCTCCCAAGACATCTTCAGTGCGGCAGGTTGAGTACGCTTAATCGATTCCCACCAGTAATCTGCCTCTCCTCGCAACATAAAGGCGGCAAAGGGAACCTTTTGCTCCTCGGAGCATCCCAAGACATCAAATATCTTGGTAATCTGCTTTATCCATGTTTCCGCTATAAGTGGTTTTGGCTCTCCCTTAAACTCCGGTGGTCCCAGCTCCTTGAACAGTTTAGCGGTGACCGTCAGAGAGTTTTCAGTGTTTCCACCTATATTTTGAACAGGAGCCGCTCTCGCCTGCTGTTGCATGAACTGCATAAAGCTTCTAAACATTTCATAATTCATCATTTGGTCAGTATTATTGTTTGCATGAGGATTGTCGCCTTCCTGATGCACATTATCCCAATTATTGATATGTGGTGAATCAACAGTTGCCTGTGCTCCATTGCTATTCTCAACATTCTCGGATGCTATTTTCAGATACTGCCACAAAACAAAAGTTAATTGATATGTCATATATTATCCTTATATTCTGACCAATTAAATACCATGCAAATAAACTTAGGTAGGTCATACTAGCGAAGGAATTCCCCGTCTCTCCCCTCCTAGTTCTATTATCACATCTTAGCCAGGGATCATATCCCTAAGCTCTGATACCAACTGTGACGCCCCCAAAATTAGGTATACATCACCCATCTTGGGTCGTCAGATACATGGTACAGAATACAAATACAACTTACTAATACAACTGTCGTGTACAATACGACAAAACATAACTGTGAGTTTGAATACAATTATTGTCTACTAGAGACTATATAAACTCAAAAGGAGTACTCATTACAATTATTGTCACACTATTTAACAGAATAGTGAGGACTACTAATACTATCATCTGGTCCATCACTCCGTTCCCCGACTCGTCCCAGCTATATTCTCATTTCTTGAAGAGAACAGTGAAAGAAAGGGTGAGCTCAACTAGCCCAGTAAGAAATATTATGACTAAGATAATGCAGAATAAATTATCTTTAGCCTTCAACAGTGTTAAACTAATAAAATATAACGAACATCAAGTTTAACTGCAGCGAAACAAGCAATCCATTAAAAGAGTCAAGTAGAGAATAAAATCTACTATCTTCTATGATTTAAAAGGTTTTTCAACACTGTTATCGCTGGGACTCAGCTTAACAAAATAATTCATATCATCGAATCACCCCTGTACTACGGTCAAGGATATTATTTAGTATCACGACCACAATTATCCATGCACTACGTGCCAAGATTATTTGTGTATTCATTAATGGTCATGATCATGCCAACAACTGTCCATCAATGCACTACGGGCTAATGAGGACTTTTACCACATCATTTGTAACATTACGGTCATGATTATACCTAATAATCCCTTGTTATAATCATACCAAGTCCATCTATGCACTACAGGCCACAGATGACTTTCAACATTTTATAAACATGAGGATGATGACAACGATATAAGAATTCAATAAAACAAGTTCAAGAATTAATTTATCCAAGAATTAACAACGTCCAAATTGTCAATATGATACTGCTTTATTTAGAAAAATTCAAGAATTCCTAGAAAAATATTTTCATGAAAAGATACTAGATGAAGCGCAAATATCAAAGATATTCTACTAATTTCATGGAGTATAGAAGTCAAAACTTTAACCAACTGAGTATAATAAAGAATGGAATAACAAAAGAAATCACCATGCATGCGATAGACCGCACAGACAGGTTATTCCAACAGAATAATAAATAAGGGAACCAAGTCCGGCGTAAAACGCACAGACGGGATATTCCAACAGAATAATAATAAAGACGGAACCAGGTCCGGTGTAAAACACACAGACAGGATGTTCCAACAGAATAATAATAAAGACGGAACCAGGTCCGATGTAAAACACACAGACAGGATGTTCCAACAGAATAATAATAAAGACGGAACCAGGTCCGGTGTAAAACACACAGACAGGATGTTCCAATAGAATAATAATAAATGGAATAACAATAGTTCTCTTCATGAATAAGAAAGAATAACACCCCTTACCGTTTTAAAAAAGAACTGAAATAAGGAAATAGTTAAGTAGCAGAATACTTTTCTTCTCTCTCTCTATAGTTTCTCTCTCTAGAGTTCAGTGAATTCGTAAGAAATAATGAAAGAATGAGCTACTATTTATAGAAAAATGGAATGCATAGTAACTAATCCATGAACGGTCCAGATTGATTACTTTAATCTGATGGTCCATATTTAAAGAAAAATCTTTTAAATAAAATATAATATATTCTATTTATAGAATAACTTTAATAAAGTATTCTGTTTTATATAAAAAGATGTTTCTGTTTTATTACGTTAATAATACGAATAAAACAAAACTTCATTATCGCTAAATAATTCATATTATTAACTGACAATAATTGAATCCAACTGAGTGACTTCTCACATAAGCATTAATAATCAATACCGTGTGCTACTATGCAACCACACGTATTACTGTACTTTTACTACCGAGTAGTTCAACAGTATCAATGGTAAAACTTCTGCCGGTATTTTTAATAAAATATTTTTGTCGTTTTCTCAATCCGACAATAATTCTGTTGTGGGGTGCACCAATGATTGTGCCGTTGTACGAATATTCCCTGTTAAAACGAATACTCCCCGACCAATCGAATATTATATAACAACTTGCGTACTTTGTAAAATTTATAAATATTATCCAGAACTATAACATTATATCAAATTAACTCCATAATATTCAAAAATGATATTTATAGAAAATTCATCTTTATTTATAAAAGTTGGGGTCTTACAGAATACAATAGACAACAAGTTTTAAATCAATATTCGCAGCGGAAATAATAATTCATTAGAAGAGTTAAGTAGAGAATGAAATCTTCTATCTTCTATATATGAATTTAAAAGTTCATCGTCTATTTTTTATCCCTGTAACATCAATCAATATATATCTGGAATCAAATATTCATCTTTGCACTACAGGCCAAAGATATTCATCAGTTGGTCATGTTCATCTAAACACCTGTTCATCTTTGCACTACGGGCCAAAGATATTCATCAGAAATCATTCATCTTTGCACTACAGGCCAAAGATATTCAGTTATATCATCATTTAGGACTGAGGATGATGAAAAATATTTTAAAGAAAACGAATCCAGTGAAACAAAAGAATAAATATTAAGGATTCGTATTTCAGCTATTTCATGTCCAAAAATACTTCATAAGTAATCATAGTGGAGTAAAATTCAAGAATGATCAAAACATGGATACAATCAAAGCTAGTATCCATAATAGATATTTTCGACACTAAAAGATAGAAATTTCACAAAAAATATCATCATGCTTCGTGAATAATACTCGTAAATAGTAACTCATGAATAGTAATCCCGACATGAAAAAGTTCTAAATTTGATAAAAAATTCCAATAAATATTTTGGCATAATGATATTGAAGAAAATAATATCATTTAAAAAGAATAACATCCCTTACCTCAGCAAAATAGTACTTCTGGTTGGAATATCAGATATAGTGCTGAAAGAACTTGCACCGTATAGTAACACTCAAAGTATAAAAATACTCACAAAATACACTCGATATTATAGAGAGAGAAAGAGAGAAAAATTTTTAGTTTCTAGTGTGATTTTCAATTCTAACCTAAGTACCCTATTTATAGAAAAATGATTAGAACACCAAAGCAGAAAATTTAATATAATATTAATATATTATATAAAAGTTCTTACGCACACCAAATCAGATCCAAATATCAGCCACCAATAGTCAACTAAATCAAAAAAACATTTTTGTTATTGAAAATAATTAAAACTTTCAAAAATTAATTATTTCAGAACTTCAATAATTCATAATAAATAGTTTTTTTATCAGAAAATTCGAATCTCACTATTTTTTATAGGAAATTCAATTCTCTACAACTTTACAGAAGAAAGTTTTTCCAAATTCCAAACAGAAATTGACCGAAATCCACAAACGGCCGATTTTACATGTTATAATCAAATTTCAGTCAAGAAATGGGCCCACAGACATGTTTAACATGTTTTAAACAACTTTTGCAACAAAAATACTCTTTCTCCTCATAAACTCATATATCTCACATTCATTGTAAAAATATCATCATTATTATATTATAATAATATAATAAAATATTATTTTATCAGAAAAGATAAAATATCGATTTTCAACAATTGTCACTTTAAAAATTTTCTCCATCTATATCCACATAAAATGAATATTTTTCTCAACATATAAATCAATAATTAATTATTCACAAATAATATTACCGAATCATAATACTGACAATCAGGCAGTTTCCAGGAAAGAGGGGGCTTTTCAATAAGAATTTTTCCATACTGGCGCGTAATTAGGTGACCAAACCTCTCCCTAGACAGAACTTTCTAGACATTGCCAATAATATTATCTAATAATATTATTCAGATAATATAAATTATTGCTTCGATAATGAAAAATACTGTATAGTGACAATTATTGAAACAACAATAATATAAAATATCAACGTAGCAATTATTGAATCAATAAAATAAAATACTGAACAGTAATTACTATAACAATTATTGAGTAGTGCCTTCTTACGTAAGAATCAATAATTGGTTCAATATCGTGTGCTACTGTGCAACAACGCGTATTACTGTGTTTTAACCACATGGTATTCCAACAGTATTAACGGTAACAACTACGCCGTTATTTATAAACAACTTATACTTGTCGTTTTCTTCATCCAATCGCTTTCCGTTATGGGTCCACAAAAGACTGCGCCGTCGTACGAATATTCCCCGATAGCAATAATATTCCACGACCAAATGAATATTCCCCGACAACAATGAATATTTTATAACCACCTGTTTTTTTAAAATATTTGCGCATTTTACCCATAACTAACCTCATTAATCAATTCAACCCTTACTATTTCAAAATAATAAATAGAGGAAAATAAATTTTATTTATTAATAATTTGGGGTCTTACAACCTTCCCTCCTTATGAAATTTCATCCTCGAAATTGATGTACGTACCTGGTTTTTGGAAAAGACGAGGATACCTTGCTTTCATTTTCTTCTCCAACTACCAGGTCATTTCCTCAATAGCATGGTTTTTCTACAAAACTTTAACTTGTGGTATGACCTTCGTGCGTAGGATATGCTCCTTCCTATCCAAGATCTTGACAGGTACCTCTTTGAACGTTAAGTCTTCGGTAATCTCGTCTGGTTCTAACTCAATAACGTAATTTGGGTCTTTCACATATTTACGTAGCACAGATATATGAAAAACATTATGAACATACTTGGAGGTAACGCGAGTCTATAGGCCAAATTTCCTACTCGGTCAAGAATCTGAAATGGACCAATAAATCGTGAATTGAGCTTTTCTCTCTTCCCAAATCTTGTAACTCCTTTCCATGGAGCCACACGCAAAAATACATGATCTCCAATGTCAAATTCCACGTCCTTTCGATGAAGATCCGTATAACTCTTTTGTCGATCCTGTGCCGTTTGTGTACGTTGTCGAATCGTTTGGATCTTCTCTGTAGTCATTCGTACCAACTCTGGTCCCAACAACGTTACTTCTCGTACCTCATCCCAACATACTGGAGAGCGACACTTTCGTCCATACAATGCTTCAAATGGAGCCACACCTATACTTGCCTGGTAACTGTTGTTGTAGGAGAATTCCACCAATGGTAGGTACTTATCCCAACTCCCTTTGAAATCTAGGACACAAAGTCTTAATAGATCTTCAAGAGTTTGAATAGTCCTCTCTGATTGCCCGTTCGTTTGAGGATGGTATGCCGAACTGAACCGTAAATCCGTGCACATATCTTTTTGTAAGCTAACCCAAAATCTTGAAGTGAATCTTGGGTCACGATCCGAAACTATGGATACTAGCATGCCGTGCAACCTCACAATCTCATTCACGTACATACTAGCAAGACGTTCAAGGGAATAAGTCTCCCGTATCGGCAAGAAATGAGCAGACTTGGTTAATCTATCAATAATAACCCAAATAGCATTTATGCCTTGAGAAACCGTGGGAAGACCCGTAACGAAATCCATGGTAATGTGTTCCCACTTCCATTTCGGAATCTCAAGTGGTTGCAATGGACCCTTTGGCACTTGATACTCCGCCTTTACACGTTGACAAATTAAACACCTCAAGATAAACTTTGCAATCTCTCTCTTCATATTATTCCACCAAAATGTATGTCGAAGATCACGATACATTTTGGTACTTCCAAGATGGATTGCAAATGGTGTATTGTGTGCCTCCATCATGATCTTGTACCTCAAATCAGAATCGTTAGGAACACAAAGTCTGGAGTGGACTCGAAGTATTCTTTCTTCATCGATTCTTGCTTCTGGAATAGCACCTTCTTGCACTTTTTTCTTCATACGCATCAGCTCCGGGTCTGTGGCTTGAGCAACTTTAACTTTATCGATTAAAGTTGGTTCTATGCGTATACTTGACATCATCGCACTCGTTCCTGCATATGATCTTCTACTCAACGCGTCAGCTACCACGTTTGTTTTTCCAAGATGGTATTGAATAATGTGATCGTAATCTTTCAACAGCTCGAGCCAACGTCGTTGCCGCATGTTGAGTTCTTTTTGAGTAAAGAAATATTTGAGGCTTTTATGGTCTGAATATATCTTCACTTTCTCCCCATATAGATAGTGTCTCCAAATTTTTAGCGTAAAAATGACTGCTGCCAACTCTAAATCATGAGTAGGATAATTCCTCTCATATTCTTTAAGTTGTCGCGAGGCATAGGCTATGACTTTCCCATGTTGCATGAGAACACATCCTAACCTTTTGCCTGAAGCATCGCTGTAGATAACAAATCCATCCGAACCAGATGGTATGGTCAAAATAGGTGCCAAAATGAGTCTCCTCTTAAGCTCTTGAAAACTCTTCTCACATTCTTCGCTCCATACGAATTTGATATCCTTCCGAGTTAGCTTAGTTAACGGAGTAGCGATTCGAGAAAACCCTTCCACGAATCTCCGATAATAACCAGCTAAGCTCAGAAAGCTACGTACTTCGGTCACCGTCTTTGGTTGCTCCCAACTTTGTATTGCTTCAATCTTCGTCGGGTCAACAGATACCCCATGTTTTGACACCACGTGCCCTAGGAATGCTACTTCCTCAAGCCAGAACTCGCATTTCTTCAACTTAGCATATAGCTTGTTATCACGAAGCCTTTGCAGTACCAGCTTCAAATGGTGCTCATGATCTTCACGGGTTTTGGAATATATGAGGATGTCATCAATAAAGACAACAACGAACTGATCCAAATAATCCTTGAATACTCGGTTCATCATATCCATGAAAGTCACAGGAGCATTAGTCAATCCAAAAGACATGACTAGGAATTCATTATGCCCGTACCGAGTTCTGAAGGCAGTCTTCGGAATATCCTCAGTTTTAACCTTCAGCTGCTGATATGCAGAACGAAGATCGATTTTTGAAAAGAATTGTGCTCCTTGTAACTGGTCAAACAAGTCATCAATACGAGGTAGCGGATACCTATTATTGATAGTGACATGGTTTAATTCTCGGTAATCAATACAAAGTCGCATACTCCCGTCTTTCTTCTTTACAAATAAAACAGGAGCGCCCCAAGGAGATGTACTAGGACGAATGAAACCGATGTCCAATAACTCTTGTAGTTGGACCTTTAACTCCTGAAGTTCAATAGGAGCCATTCGATATGGAGTTTTAGAAATGGGCTTTGTACCAGGTTCAAGATCAATAAAGAATTCAACTTCACGTTTCGGGGGTAGACCGGAAGTTCTTCAGGAAATACGTCAGGAAAGTCAATAACAACATGAATATTATTCAAATTTGACGTGTCTTTATTCAAATCCATAACATGGGCTAAGAAAGCTTGACATCTGTTTTCTAATAAACGAATGACTTTATGGATTGATATAACAGTGATTGATTTTAATGGCTTTGTTGCTTGAATTCGCACAACAGGTTGGTTAGGAATATGAAAACTAACAACCTTACGAAAACAATCAATTTTGACATGATGAGTAGTTAACCAATCAATCCCTAAAATCATATCAAAAGCAAATATCTTTAAAGAGATAAGGTCAACAGGTAAGGTGATGGTGCCAACTTGGATCAAACAAGATTTATAAACAGTGGATGTGATGAAAGTTTCTCCTAACGGAGTCTCCACAGATAAATCAAAGTCTAACTTCTCCGGAGTCAAGTTTAAACGTTGAGCACAAGCAGGAGAAATAAATGAATGGGTAGCACCGGTATCTAGTAAGGTATAAACTTCGCATGAATTTATGATTAAGTTAACCGTGATCACCTCGTTTGGGTTCCTCGCATGTTGACCAGTCATGACAAACGCTCTTCCAGGAACTGTTGACTTTGACTTTTCTGGGACAGCTTTTTGAGTCACCATCCCCGCTGAACTTGGTTTCGCTACAGTGCAATATCGAGTGATATGTCCTTCCTTTCCATAATTATAACATACCTTAAACTGTTGTGGGCAGTTTGGGCTGATATATCCTTTTTTTCCGCACTTATAGCATATGACCGGTGGTTGTTCTCCTCCCTTGGAACCAGTTGCTGCTGGTGCTGACGTCTTCATATTGTCATTGTTGAATCTCCTCTTTTTAAAATCTCCTCCCGACTCGCTTCTTCTATTTTCATGGCCACGATTACCACCAGAGTGGTTGCCGTTCTTGTCTGTATTTTTCTTTCTCCGCTGGTTATCATTGTTCTGATGACTGCTGTCACCGGTATGATCCTAGTTGTGGTCCCTCGGTTGACCGTACTCGTTATCTCGCTCTAATAATTAAGCCCTGTTGACAACATCTGAATAGAGAGAAAATTTATGAGAAATGAGATATTGACGTATGCCTGGTTTCAAACCTCTCAGAAACATCTGCGTCATACTTTCCTCATTCTCCACCAAATGAGGTGCAAACCTGGACAACTCTGTAAACTTTGCCTCGTACTGGGACACCGTCATGTTATTCTGCTCCAGTCTAATAAACTCTACCTCTTTCATATGACGAATACTTTCAGGAAAGTATTTGTCATTGAACAGTTTCTGAAATGTCTCCTAAGACATGCTGAGTGCGGCTGGATGGGTACGCTTCACAGACTCCCACCAGTAGTCTGCCTCGCCACGGAACATAAAGGTGGCGAATAGAACCTTCTGTTCCTCCGTGCATCCCAAGACATCGAATATCTTGGTAATTTGCTTGACCCACGTTTCCGCCATGATCAGATCCGGCTTTCCCTTAAATTCTGGTGGTCCCAATTCTTTGAACTGCTTGGCTGTGACAAACCGTGAATTGCTATCATTTCCTCCTGTATTTTGAACACGAGTCTCCCTCGTCTGGTTTTGCATGAATTGCAAAAAGCTTCTAAACATCCCATCGTTCATCATCTGCTCATTGGTGTTGTTCACATGAGGAACATTGCCAGCCTGTTGTACGTTCTCCTCGTTGGTGAGCACAGGTGTCTCCACAGTCTCATTTACTCCACTGTTAACATTTTCAGTCGATATTTTCAAATACTGCCATAAAACAAGGGTTAATTTAAGCAATTAACATATCACATAATATCCCTATATTATGACCGACCAACAAATAAGCTTAGGTATGACACACTAGCGAAGGATTTACTCGTCTCTCCCCTCCTAGTTCTATTCCCTGATCTCCGCCAGAGATCATATCCCTAAGCTCTGATACCAACTGTGACGCCCCTAAAATAGGTATACAACACCCATTTTGAGTCGTCAAAATACATGGTACAGAAACAACTACAACTTTATTAATACAACATAAAAATTGTGAGTTTAAATACAAATATTGTCATCTAGACAATATCCACACTCAAATAAGTCCTCATTACAATTATTGATACATTATTTTATAAAATAGTGAGGACTACTAAAATGACTTTCTAGAACCTTCATTCCATACCCCGACTAGTACTCGCTATATTCTCGCCTCCTGAGAAGAAAAATGGAATAAAAAGAAAAGGGTGAGCTCAACTAGCCCAGTAAAGAACATTATGACTAAGATAATATAAAACAAATTATCATTAGTCTTTAACAGGAAAAAATCTAATAGAATACAATAGACAACGAGTTTTAAATCAATATTCGCAGCGGAAATAATAATTCATTAGAAGAGTTAAGTAGAGAATGAAATCTACTATCTTCTATATATGAATTTAAAGTTTATCGTCTATTTTTTATCCCTGTAACATCAATCAATATATATCTGGAATCAAATATTCATCTTTGCACTACAGGCCAAAGATATTCATCAGTTGGTCATGTTCATCTAAACACCTGTTTATCTTTACACTACGGGCCAAAGATATTCATCAGAAATCATTCATTTTTGCACTACATGCCAAAGATATTCAGCTATATCATCATTTAGGACTGAGGATGATGAAAAATATTTTAAAGAAAACGAATCCAGTGAAACAAAAGAATAAATATTAAGGATTCGTATTTCAGCTATTTCATGTCCAAAAATACCTCATAAGTAATCATAGTGAAGTAAAATTCAAGAATGATCAAAATATAGATACAATCAAAGCTAGTATCCATAATAGATATTTTGGACAAAAAGAAGAAAATTTTATTTTTCGGTGAATAGTGTCGTATTTGTGAATAGTGTCATATACGTGAATAGTAATTCCGACACTAAAAGATTGAAATTTCACAAAAAACATCATCATGATTCGTGAATAGTACTCGTGAATAGTAACTCGTGATTAGTAACTCATGAATAGTAACCCCGACATGAAAAATTTTTAAATTTGATAAAAAGTTCCAACAAATATTTCGGCATAATGATATTGAAGAAAATAATATCATTTAAGAAGAATAACATCACTTACCTTAGCAAAATAGTACTTCTGGTTGGAATATCAGATATAGTGCTGAAAGAACTTGCATCGTATAGCAACACTCAAAGTATAAAAATACTCACAAAATACGATCGATATTATAGAGAGAGAAAGAGAGAAATCTTTTGTTTCTGGTGTGATTTTCAATTCTAACCTAAGCACCCTATTTATAGGAAAATGCTTAGAACACCAAAGTAGAAAATTTAATATAATATTATTATATTATATAAAAATTCTTACGCACACCAAATCAGATCCAAATATCAGCCACCAATAGTTAACTAAATCAAAAAAACGTTTTTGTTATTAAAAATAATTAAAACTTTCAAAAATCAATTATTTCGAAACTTTGGAACTTCAATAATTCATAATAAATAGCTTTTTTATCAGAAAATTTGAATCTCGCTATTTTTTATAGGAAATTCAATTCTCTGCAACTTTGCAGAAGAAAGTTTTTCCAAATTCCAAGCAGAAATTGACCGAAATCTACAAACGGCCGATTTTACATGTTATAATCAAATTTCAGTCAAAAAATGGGCCCACATGTGACGCCCCCAAAATAGGGATACAACACCCATTCTGAGTCGCCAAATACATGGTACAGAAAGCAAACTACAACTTCAATAATACAATTGTCGTGCAAAATACGACAACACATACTGTGAGTTTAAATATAAATATTGTCTTCTAGACAATATCCACACTCAAATAAATCCTCATTACAATTATTCAAACACTATTTTACAAAAATAGTGAGGACTGCTAAAACATCTTTCTAGAACCATCACTCCATACCCCGACTAGTTCCTGCTATGTTCTCACCTCCTGAGAAGAAAAATGGAACAAAAAGGAAAAGGGTGAGCTCAACTAGCCCAGTAAAGAATATTATGACTAAGATAATATACAAACAAATTATCGTTAGTCTTCAACAGGGAAAAATCTGATAGAATATAATCGACAACAAGTTTTAGATCAACAACTGCAGCGGAAACAGCAAACCATTAGAAGAGTCAAGTAGAGAAAGAATTCTACTATCTTCTAAGATTTAAAAGTCCATCATCAATATTTTATCCCTGTAACATCAATTAATAACCATCTTTATCCAAATATTCATCTTTGCACTACAGACCAAAGATATTCATTTGTATCACCTGTCAATCATGTTCATCTCAACACCTGTTCATCTTTGCACTACAGGCCAAAGATATTCATCAAGTAATCATACATCTTTGCACTACAGGCCAAAGATATTCAGTAATATCATCGTTTAGGACTGAGGATGATGAAAAATATCTTAAAGAAAACGAATCCAGTGAGACAGAAGGACAAATATTAGGGATTCGTATAACAGTTTATCCAAGATCAATAATATTTCATAATAATCAATTGTGAAGCAGAATTCAAAAATAAAGATCAAAATATGGATACAATCAAAGATAGTAACCATAATAGACATCTTGGACAAAAAGGAAAAATTTTATTTTCGGTGAATAGTGCCGCATTCGTGAATAGTACCGTATACGTGAATAGTGCCGTATACGTGAATAGTAACTCCGACACAAAAAGTTCCAAATTTGATAAAAACTCATATCAATATTTCAGCATAATGATATTGAAGAAAATAATATCATTTAAGAAGAAAATAATATCCCTTACCTCAAGATATCAGTACTTCTGGTCGGAATACCGGTATAAGGCTGAAAGAAACTTGCTCTGATGAATAGAAACTCTCAAAGTATCTAAATACTCACAAAATACACTCAATAATCTAGAGAGAGAAAGAGAGAAAACTTGTTTCTGGTGTGATTTTCAATTCTAACTTAGCCCTCTATTTATAGGAAAATTTTGGTAGGTTTGACCTGCAACCTGATGGCTTTACCTGCTACTATTCCCACCCACCACATTTGAAATATAATTCAGCACATTTCTTCACCAACCACAAGTGGGGCCCACCAATTCTAGAATTTTCCATCAAAATGATAAACTCCGAAAATTCAACAATTTCTGAACCAGTCATCTTGTAAAATTCATAATAAATCATACGTTCATTTTTAACGGTTCAAAATTTGTGGGCATATACTCAACTTATATATGTATAACATATCCAAAAATTACCACGATCCAACGGTCGGATTAAAAATTATAACCCCCGCAAAATATCTCAAAAACCCTGATTTTTAATACCTCCATTCCGACAAAAATACGGATAAAAACCTCAACATTAACTCCTTCATTTTTAACCACAAAAATATATCCCTCATTTATATCCACATAAAATAAATATTTCTTATCATATGAATCAATAATTAATTATTCACAAATAATATTACAGAATCACATTTATGACAACCAGGCCGTTCCCAGGAAAGAGGGGGCTTTCCAATAAGGATTTCTCCTTACTGGCGCGCAATTAGATGACCAAACCTCTCCTTAGACAGAACTTTCTAGACATTGCCAATAATGTTATCTAATAATATTATTCAAATAATATGAATTATTGATCTGATAATGGAAAATACTGTGCAGCAACAATTATTGAAACAACAATAATATAAAATATCAACGCAACAATTATTGAATCAATAAAATAAAATATTGAACAATAACTACTGTAACAATTATTGAGTAGTGCCTTCTTACGTAAGAATCAATAATTGGTGCAATACCGTGTGCTACTGTATTTTAACCACCGGGTATTCCAACAGTATTAACGGTAACAACTACGCCGTTATTTATAAACAACTTATACTTGTCGTTTTCTTCATCCAATCGCTTTCCGTTATGGGGCCCACACAAGGCTGCGCCGTCGTACGAATATTCCCCGACAGCAAGAATATTCCACGACCAAACGAATATTCCCCGACAAAATGAATATTTTATAACCACTTGCTTATTTTGTAAAATTTGCACATTTCACCCATAACCAAAGTATTATATCAAATTAACCCCTTATTATTCACAATAATATTTAGAGAAAATTTGATTTTATTCATTAATAAGTTGGGGTCTTACAACCTCCCCTCCTTATGAAATTTCGTCCTCGAAATTGACGTACGTACCTGATGTTTCAAAAAGGTGAGGATACCTCGCTTTCATTTCTGATTCCAACTCCCAGGTCATTTCTTCAATAGCATGGTTTCTCCACAAAACCTTAACTTGTGGTATAACCTTCGTGCGTAGGACATGCTCTTTCCTATCCAAGATCTTAACAGGTACCTCCTCGTACGTTAAATCTTCAGCTATCTCGTCTGGTTCTAACTCAATAATGTGGTTCGGGTCTTTAACATATTTACGAAGCATAGATATGTGAAAAACATTATGAACACGAGACATGCTTGGAGGTAATGCGAGTCTATATGCCACATTTCCTATTCGCTCAAGAATCTCAAATGGACCAACAAATCTTGGATTGAGCTTTCCTCTCTTCCCAAATCTTGTAACTCCCTTCCATGGTGCAACACGTAACAATACATGATCCCCAATATTAAATTCCACGTCCTTCCGATGAAGATCCGCATAACTCTTTTGTCGATCCTGTGCCGTTTGTATACGTTGTCGAATCGTTTGGATCTTCTCTGTAGTAATGCGTACCAACTTTGGTCCCAACAATGTTGCTTCACCCACCTCGTCCCAGCATACTGGAGAACGACATTTTCTTCCATACAACGCCTCGAATGGAGCCACACCTATGCTCGCCTGATAACTGTTGTTGTAGGAGAATTCCACCAATGGTAGGTACTTATCCCAACTCCCTTTGAGATCTAGGACACAAAGTCTTAATAGATCTTCAAGAGTTTGAATAGTCCTCTCTGATTGTCCGTCCGTTTGAGGATGGTATGCCGAACTGAATCGTAAATCCGTGCCCATAGCTTTCTGCAAGCTAACCCAAAATCGTGAAGTGAATCTTGGGTCACGATCCGAAACTATGGATACTGGCATGCCATGCAATCTCACAATCTCGTTCACGTACATACTAGCAAGACGTTCAAGGGAATAAGTCTCACGTATCGGTAAGAAATGAGCGGACTTGGTTAATCTATCAACAATAACCCAAATCGCATCTATGCCTTGAGAAACCTTGGGAAGACCCGTAACAAAATCCATAGTAATGTGTTCCCACTTCCATTTCGGAATCTCAAGTGGTTGCAATGGACCCTTTGGTACTTGATGCTCCGCTTTTACACGTTGACAAGTTAAACATCTCGAGATAAACTCCGCGATCTCTCTTTTCATATTGCTCCACCAAAATGTATGTCGAAGATCGTGATACATTTTGGTACTCCCAGGATGGATTGCAAACGGTGTGTTGTGTGCCTCCATCATTATTCTATGCTTCAAGTCAAAATCGTTAGGAACACAAAGTCTGGAGTTGACTCGAAGTATTCCTTCTTCATCGATTCTTGCTTCTGGAATAGCACCTTCTTGCACTTTCTTCTTCATACGCATCAGCTCCATGTCCGTAGCTTGAGCAGTTTTAACTTTATCGATTAAAGTCGGTTCTACTCGTATATTTGATATCATCATGTGGGTACTTGGAGCCTTCATCTCTATCTCCATCCTTTGCAAGTCATACAAAATGGGCCTTTGTGTTAACAACATTGCACTCGTACCCGCATATGATCTTCTACTCAATGCGTCAGCTACTACGTTCGCTTTTCCAGGATGATATTGGATGGTATGATCGTAATCTTTCAACAGCTCAAGCCAACGTCGTTGCCGCATGTTGAGTTCCTTTTGGGTGAAGAAATATTTGAGGCTTTTATGATCTGTATAGATCTCCACTTTCTCCCCATACAGGTAGTGTCTCCAGATCTTCAACGCGAAAACGACTGCTGCCAATTCCAAATCATGAGTAGGATAATTCCTCTCATATTCTTTGAGTTGTCGCGAGGCATAGGCTATGACTTTCCCATGTTGCATGAGAACACATCCTAACCCTTTGCCTGAAGCATCGCTGTAGATAACAAATCCATCAAAACCAGATGGTATTGTCAGAACAGGTGCCGAAATGAGTCTCCTCTTGAGTTCTTGAAAACTCTTCTCACATTCCTCACTCCATACGAATTTTGTATCTTTCCGAGTCAGCTGAGTTAACGGAGTAGCGATTCGAGAAAATCCTTCCATAAATCTCCGATAATAACCAGCTAAGCCCAGAAAGCTACGTACTTCGGTTATCGACTTCGGTTGCTCCCAACTTTTTATGGCTTCAATCTTCGCCGGGTCGACAGATACTCCATGTTTTGACACCACGTGCCCAAGGAATGCTACTTCCTCAAGCCAGAACTCGCATTTCTTCAATTTGGCATATAGCTTATTTTCACGAAGCCTTTGCAGTACCAGCTTCAAATGGCGCTCATGATCTTCACGGCTTTTAGAATAGATGAGGATGTCATCAATAAAGACAACAACGAACTGATCCAAATATTCTTTGAATACACGGTTCATCATATCCATGAAAGCAGCAGGAGCATTAGTCAATCCAAAAGACATTACTAAGAATTCATAATGCCCGTACCGAGTTCTGAAGGCAGTCTTTGAAATATCCTCAGTTTTAATCTTCAGCTGATGATATCCAGAACGAATATCGATCTTTGAAAAGAATTGTGCTCCTTGCAACTGGTCAAACAGGTCATCAATACGAGGTAGCGGATACCTATTCTTGATAGTGACATGATTCAATTCTCGATAGTCGATACAAAGTCGCATACTCCCGTCTTTCTTCTTTACGAATAACACAGGAGCACCCCAAGGAGATGTACTAGGACGAATAAAACCGATGTCCAACAACTCCTGTAGTTGGACTTTTAACTCCTGAAGTTCAATAGGAGCCATTCGATATGGGGTTTTAGAAATGGGCTTTGTACCGGGTTCAAGGTCAATAAAGAATTCAACTTCACGTTCTGGGGGTAGACCAGGAAGTTCTTCAGGAAATACATCGGGAAATTCTCTAACAATAGAAATATTATTCAAATCTGACTTGTCTTTGTTCAAATCCATAACATGGGCTAAGAAAGCTTGACATCCGTTTTTCAATAAACGAATAGCTTTGTGGCTTGATATGACAGTGACTGATTTTAGTGGTTTAGTAGTTTGAATTCGTATGACAGGTTGGTTAGGAATATGAAAACTAACAACCTTACGAAAATAATCAATTTTAGCATGATGAGTGGTTAACCAATCAATTCCTAAAATCACATCAAAAGCAAGTATCTTTAAAGAGATAAGATCAACAGGTAATGTGATAGTGCCAACTTGGATCATGCAAGATTTATAAACTGTAGATGTAACGAAGGTTTCACCCAATGGAGTTTCAACAGATAAGTTAAAGTCCAATTTCTCCAGAGTCAAGTTTAAACGTTGAGCACAAGCAGGAGAGATAAAAGAATGGGTAGAACCGGTATCTAGTAAAGTATAAACTTCGCAAGAATTCAAGATTAGCTTACCCGTGATCACCTCGTTCGGGTTTCTCGCGTTTTGGCCAGTAACGACAAACGCCCTTCCAGGAACCGCTGATCTCGACTTATCCGGGACAGTTTTTGAAGTCACCATCCCCGCTGAACTTGGTTTTGCTACAGAACACTCTCGAGCTATATGACCCTCCTTTCCACAGTTATAACATACCTTGGATTGTTGTGGGCAATTTGGGCTGATATGTCCCTCTTTCCCACATTTGTAACATACGATCGGTGGTCGTTCTCCTCCCCTAGAAATAGTTGATGTTTGTGCTGACGTCTTCACGTTATCGTTGTTGTACCTTCTCTTCTTGAAATCTCCTCCCGACTCGCTCCTTTTATTATCACGACCATGATTACTACCAGAGTAGTTACCGCTTTTATCCGAATGTTTTCCTCCCTGCTGGTTTTCATTGCTTCGATGACTGCCGCCACCGGTATGACCCTGGTTGTGGTCCCTCGGTTGCATATACTCATTATCTCGCTCTAATAATTGAGCCCTGTTTACAACATCTGAATATAAAGAAAATTTATGAGAGATAAGATATTGCCGAATCTCGGGTTTTAAACCTCTCAGAAACATCCTTGTCATTCGTTCCTCATTTTCGACCAAATGAGGTGCAAACCTGGATAACTCTGCAAACTTCGCCTCGTACTGGGACACCGTCATGTTGTTTTGTTCCAGTCTGATAAACTCTACCTCCTTCATATGACGAATACTTTCAGGAAAGTACTTGTCATTGAACAGTTTTTGAAATGTTTTCCAGGACATGTTGAGTGCGTCTGGCTGGGTACGCTTCACAGACTCCCACCAGTAGTCTGCCTCACCGCGGAACATAAAGGTGGCGAATGGAACCTTCTGTTCCTCCGTGCATCCCAAGACATCGAATATCTTGGTAATTTGCTTGACCCACGTTTTCGCCATGATCGGATCCGGCTTTCCCTTAAATTCTGGTGGTCCCAATTCTTTGAACTGCTTGGCTGTGACAAACCGCGCGTTATCATTTCCACCCGTATTCTGCACACGAGTCTCCCTCGTGTGATTTTGCATGAACTGCAAAAAGCTCCTAAACATTCCATCATTCATCGTTTGCTCGGTAACGTTGTTTACAGGAGGAATATTGCCTTCCTGTTGCACGTTCCCCTGGGTGGTGATCAAAGGTGTCTCCACGGTCTGATTTACTCCATTATTAACGTTCTCAGCTGCCATTCTTAAATACTGCCATAAAACAATGGTTAATAGTCATGTCATATATTATCCCTATACTCTGACCGACCAAATAAACACCAAATAAACTTAGTCAAGTCATACTAGTGAAGAAATTTCCCGTCTCTCCCCTCCTAGTTCTTGTCTCACATCTCAGCCAGGGATCATATCCCTAAGCTCTGATACCAACTGTGACGCCCCCAAAATAGGTATACAACACCCATTCTGAGTCGTCAAATACATGGTACAGAAAGCAAACTACAACTTCAATAATACAATTGTCGTGCAAAATACGACAACACATACTGTGAGTTTAAATACAAATATTGTCTTCTAGACAATATCCACACTCAAATAAATTCTCATTACAATTATTCAAACACTATTTTACAAAAATAGTGAGGACTGCTAAAACATCTTTCTAGAACCATCACTCCATACCCCGACTAGTTCCTGCTATGTTCTCACCTCCTGAGAAGAAAAATGGAACAAAAAGGAAAAGGGTGAGCTCAACTAGCCCAGTAAAGAATATTATGACTAAGATAATATACAAACAAATTATCGTTAGTCTTCAACAGGGAAAAATCTGATAGAATATAATCGACAACAAGTTTTAGATCAACAACTGCAGCGGAAACAGCAAACCATTAGAAGAGTCAAGTAGAGAAAGAATTCTACTATCTTCTAAGATTTAAAAGTTCATCATCAATATTTTATCCCTGTAACATCAATTAATAACCATCTTTATCCAAATATTCATCTTTGCACTACAGACCAAAGATATTCATTTGTATCACCTGTCAGTCATGTTCATCTCAACACCTGTTCATCTTTGCACTACAGGCCAAAGATATTCATCAAGTAATCATACATCTTTGCACTACAGGCCAAAGATATTCAGTAATATCATCGTTTAGGACTGAGGATGATGAAAAATATCTTAAAGAAAACGAATCCAGTGAGACAGAAGGACAAATATTAGGGATTCGTATAACAGTTTATCCAAGATCAATAATATTTCATAATAATCAATTGTGAAGCAGAATTCAAAAATAAAGATCAAAACATGGATACAATCAAAGATAGTAATCATAATAGACATCTTGGACAAAAAGGGAAAATTTTATTTTTCGGTGAATAGTACCGTATTCGTGAATAGTACCGTATACGTGAATAGTGCCGTATACGTGAATAGTAACCCCGACACAAAAAGTTCCAAATTTGATAAAAACTCATATCAATATTTCAGCATAATGATATTGAAGAAAATAATATCATTTAAGAAGAAAATAATATCCCTTACCTCAAGATATCAGTACTTCTGGTCGGAATACCGGTATAAGGCTGAAAGAAACTTGCTCTGATGAATAGAAACTCTTAAAGTATCTAAATACTCACAAAATACACTCAATAATCTAGAGAGAGAAAGAGAGAAAACTTGTTTCTGGTGTGATTTTCAATTCTAACTTAGCCCTCTATTTATAGAAAAATTTTGGTAGGTTTGACCTGCAACCTGATGGCTTTACCTGCTACTATTCCCACCCACCACATTTAAAATATAATTCAGCACATTTCTTCACCAACCACAAGTGGGGCCCACCAATTCTAGAATTTTCCATCAAAATGATAAACTCCGAAAATTCAACAATTTCTGAACCAGTCATCTTGTAAAATTCATAATAAATCATACGTTCATTTTTAACGGTTCAAAATTTGTGGGCATATACTCAACTTATATATGTATAACATATCCAAAAATTACCACGATCCAACGGTCGGATTAAAAATTATAACCCCCGCAAAATATCTCAAAAACCCTGATTTTTAATACCTCTATTCTGACAAAAATACGGATAAAAATCTCAACATTAACTCCTTCATGTTTAACCACAAAAATATATTACTCATTTATATCCACATAAAATAAATATTTTCTTATCATATGAATCAATAATTAATTATTCACAAATAATATTACAGAATCACATTTATGACAACCAGGCCGTTCCCAGGAAAGAGGGGGCTTTCCAATAAGGATTTCTCCTTACTGGCGCGCAATTAGATGACCAAACCTCTCCTTAGACAGAACTTTCTAGACATTGCCAATAATGTTATCTAATAATATTATTCAAATAATATGAATTATTGATCTGATAATGGAAAATACTGTGCAGCAACAATTATTGAAACAACAATAATATAAAATATCAACGCAACAATTATTGAATCAATAAAATAAAATATTGAACAATAACTACTGTAACAATTATTGAGTAGTGCCTTCTTACGTAAGAATCAATAATTGGTGCAATACCGTGTGCTACTGTATTTTAACCACCGGGTATTCCAACAGTATTAACGGTAACAACTACGCCGTTATTTATAAACAACTTATACTTGTCGTTTTCTTCATCCAATCGCTTTCCGTTATGGGGCCCACACAAGGCTGCGCCGTCGTACGAATATTCCCCGACAGCAAGAATATTCCACGACCAAACGAATATTCCCCGACAAAATGAATATTTTATAACTACTTGCTTATTTTGTAAAATTTGCACATTTCACCCATAACCAAAGTATTATATCAAATTAACCCCTTATTATTCAAAATAATATTTAAAGAAAATTTGATTTTATTCATTAATAAGTTGGGGTCTTACACCATAGACATGTTTAACATGTTTTAAACAACTTTTGCAACAAAAATACTTTTTCTCCTCATAAACTCATATATCCCACATTCATTGTAAAAATATCATCATTATTATATTATTATAATATAATTAAATATTATTCTATCAGAAAAGATAAAATATCGATTTTCAACAAGTGTCACTTTAAAAATTTTCTCCATCTATATCCACATAAAATGAATATTTTCCTCATCATATAAATCAATTATTAATTATTCACAAATAATATTACCGAATCACAATACTGACAATCAGGCAGTTCCCAGGAAAGAGGGGGCTTTCCAATAAGAATTTTTTCTTACTGGCGCGCAATTAGGTGACCAAACCTCTCTTTAGACAGAACTTTCTAGACTTTGCCAATAATGTTATTTAATAATATTACTCAGATAATATAAATTATTGCTTCGATAATGAAAAATACTGTGTAGTGACAATTATTGAAACAACAATAATATAAAATATCAACGTAGCAATTATTGAATCAATAAAATAAAATACTGAACAGTAATTACTATAACAATTATTGAGTAGTGTCTTCTTACGTAAGAATCAATAATTGGTGCAATATCGTGTGCTACGTGCAACAACGCGTATTACTGTATTTTAACCACCGGGTATTCCAACAGTATTAACGGTAACAACTACACCGTTATTTATAAACAAATTATACTTGTCGTATTCTTCATCCAATCGCTTTCCGTTATGGGCCCACAAAAGACTGCGCCGTCGTACGAATATTCCCAGACAGCAAGAATATTCAACGACCAAACGAATATTTCCCGACAACCATAAATATTTTATAACCACCTGTTTTTTTTTTGAAATATTTGCGCATTTTACCCATAACTAACCTCATTAATCAATGCAACCCTTACTATTTCAAAATAATAAATAGAGAAAATTAAATTTTATTTATTAATAATTTGGGGTCGTACACTATTATTATTATTATTATTATTATTATTACTATTATTATTACTACTACTACTACTACTACTACTACTACTATAATAATAATAATAATTATTATTATTATTATTATTATTATTATTATTATTATAATTGTAGTAATTATTATTTTTATTATTACTATTATTATAATTATTATTATCATTATTGTTATTATTATTGTTATTTGATTTGGACAGAAATTTTTAGTGGAAGATAAAATATGAGTATTTAAATTAAGATGGAAGAATTTAGATTAAGAGGGAAGAATTTAGACGAAATCTGAATCGCCGCTTTGTCAAATAAAAGATTAAAAATGAGTTCTATTTTATTATAAAAAATTAAAATTTGTCAAATGGACTCTAGTTTCTGGACGGAGACAGTCTGAAGTGCTGGCCTGAGTTTTCATCTACCGACCAAAAATGGCAGCTCTGAATCAAAGTTATCATCAATCCGCAGTTGTTCATGCCACTGCCTCATCTTCAAGAAATCTTTCTCTCTCTTCAAACCCATCATCAAGATTATTCAACAACCAAACTTTAAAACTTAATAAATCTTTTTCTTGTTTACAAGCACAATACAACCATTCTGGAAGTACCCGAAGAGTAGTAGCATCAGCATCAGCAATTGTAACTGGGTATACTCTGTGTTCCCTTTTGTTTTCTTGGAAAATTTAGGCAAGGAAAATAAATCAAAGATTTATTAAGCTATATTCTCTACGGTTTTTCATTGTTGGTTTAATTGGGTTTTTTTGTTGTTGTTTAACTTTTGAGGAATTAAGCTTCATTTTGTATTTAAACTCTTTTGTTATATTCTTATTTTCTTGCAGAAGTGTGCAAGAGGTTCTTCCACTTGCTCTTGATTCTACTTCAGAACCACCTGCAATCTTTGATGGAAACACAAGGTTGATTCATAATTTCATAAAAAATAATTAATTGAAATTAGTTGATTTTAGTATTGGGTTTTGGGGTCTGTACCATTCTACTTAAGAACATCTGCTCTTGATTCATAATTCCACAGAAAAGGTCACATTTTTTGTTTTTTAAGAGTTAATTAGCAAAATCTTAAAATTTAAAATTAAAGTCAAGTTATTTTAGAAAAAAACAACTAATTTTATAAGTTGTATTATTACCTTTTATACAATTTGTAATAATATTTACAATTTATTGAAGTTTTGGATACAACAAATAATTTTATTTTTAGCAGTACTTTATAGACAATCTATAATATTTACAATTGCAATGACTGAAAAATGATGTAATATCGTTGTTGAATTTCGAAATGTTTGACTTTAAAATGTCAAATGTGATTATTGTATGGAATACCATGCTTGTGTTTGTTAAAATGCTCATATGAACATTTTTCCTTTTCTGCATTATTTGGAAAAAAAATTTGTCCACTACTTATGATCATGTTCTTGATTGAAGGCTGTATATATCTTACACCTGCCCATTTGCACAGCGCGCGTGGATTGCCCGGAACTGTAAGGTTGTTTCTTAAACTGTTTATGATCTGGGTTCTTCTGTTCTTTTTCAAAAATTTAACGAAGAATCCTGTTTATCTATCTTGCTCAAGATAATGGGGTTGGTATACCGTAAATTGACATAGTGAATAATTTTTACATATATACTTTGCCTTTCGGAAACAGGGATTGCAGGGAAAGATTCAGTTGGTTCCAATTGACCTAAAGAACAGGCCTGCTTGGTACAAAGAGAAAGTTTACCCACCAAACAAGGTGATTTTATATGAAGACAATCTGCTTTATGAAGTGTTGTAAGTTTCTCAGTATATTATAATAATGGCTTAAATATAATGACATACTAACTTGGGCATGCCAAGTTGTTATACATTGAAATTGATGATTTCAGTCTTAATAGTAATTTGTGCTTCGGGGTCATGATTGGTTTCTAGTTCAACTCATGTATCAGTCAATAACTTCATAATTAGACTCTCATTTTGTAACAAACTTCAACAATATCTGGTTTATGATGCTATGTAAAACTAAGACCAACAGATTTCTAAAAATTGTATAAATTTTTTGCGAACTATTGATCTACATCCAGGTAACTAACTTGCTGTAATTGTTCATTCAGGTTCCATCTTTAGAACACAACAATGAAGTTAAGGGAGAGAGTCTTGATCTGATTAAATATATTGATAACAACTTTGAAGGGCCTTCACTTTTTACCGATGTAAGATTTTGGGTTTCTCTTTTATCTTTTGTAAATAGTTTACTTCAGCATTCTAAAAGAGCTTCATTCATTGCTGACTCAGGATCCCTTCAAGAAAGTGTTTGCAGAAGACCTGCTAAACTATACCGCCTCTTTTAGTAAATCTGTTACAACTTCCTTCAAGACGGATGAAATGAATGAAGCCGGTGAGTGAAACACTTGCTGCTATTTGAGATATATGGTACGAAGATAGACATATCTAACCATGGTAATGAACTGCATTAGCTGCTGCCTTTGATTACATTGAAACTGCACTTGCCAAATTTGATGATGGACCTTTTTTCCTCGGTCGTTTCAGTCTGGTAAGTAAAAACATCAGTTACTGTTACTTTTCGTGCTAAATGTAAATTTAAATCCCTTTGTCTATTATTCAGAATTGGATTAGCTAAAATGATAGGAGTTACCAAGTTAAAATCCAAGTTAATCTGCAAGGATCCAAGTATAGTTCACATTTCAAACGAAGTATTATTTTCCTTGTTAAGCTGTTTTTGATGCTTCTGATCCACATGACTATATATTTGACCTTCAGGTGGATATAGCTTATGCTCCATTTATTGAAAGATATCAATTTTTCTTACTGGATGTAAAGAAGTATGATATCACACAGAGCAGGCCAAAACTGGCATCATGGATTGAGGTACTTGTTTTCTAATTATAGTTGCTTGTCAATTTTCCATAAATTCATTGTATATACTATATACATATACCTTTTCTTTGGATACTAGTCTTAAATCTAAATAGAGCTGAGCAAAGAGTAAAAGATTTAAGGAGTAATCAAGTAACTGAGATTTTAACATAGAATCAAAATCTAATTCCTCAAATGTGCTTTGTTAGCTTTGATGGGGTAAAATAACCTAAGGAGGTGTTTGTTTAGAGCTGAATGGAGCTGAATCTGAATAGCTGAATCGGTCAGTGCGTTTGTTTTGGTCTGAATGGCTGAATCGGTAAGATGGACGAGCTGAATGGCGAAGTCAGATTTTTTTAGCTGAATGGCTGAATGAGTAGCTGAATGAAGTAAAAAAAATTTAAAAAATTAAAAAACAATATTAACTATTATATTAAGTAATATTAAATAAATTTACAACAATTTTGAATTTTTTTAGAGGGGTAAAATAATAAAGTTTTGTCATTCAGATGATTCAGACATGTCAATTATCAAACAATTTTTTTCATTCAGATTCAGATTTAGCTCATTCAGATTCATTCAGTTTTTATTAAACACCCCCTAAGTCGAGTGTTGACCCCCGGTGAACGGTCCTACGGTTCTGAGAGGTGAGAGGGGAGAGGGGAGAGGGGAGAGGGGAGAGGGGAGAGTGGAGACACACTTTATGTTTAGGCACAATACTTGCACAAAGTGGTGGTTCAATATATCTGTGACGTGAACCTGCAATCTCATGCTTGGCAACCTGAGCATTGTGATATAACCAATCAATAGCTCTTTTCGCTTGATTGGTGTCCGTAATACTACCATTTTTTTTAATTACTCCCATATTACCTCACTTCTAGGAATTTGATCCAGTTCCAGGTTCACGTGCCAAGTAACAAACCTTGTTTGTACTTTAAGTTAAAAGTTAATAAAATTGAACTGAACCACTGACTTTTAATTCAGAAATTGATTTTACCATTGGAGAGCCTGAGGACCGGCCCAGAGTTCAATCTTGATAAGTGTGGATGTGCAGTACATTCTGATATTCATAATCCTTGGCTTCCGATGATCATCGCTCTTAGCCCTGTTAGTTTAAGCTACACTGAAGATGTGGAATTTTTATCTGATAAAAACTAATTATGAGTGAGGTTGATAGTTGATTGTTGAAGATTTGGCTGAATACTATGTGGAACTTGCATCATATTTAATCACTAGTAATTGTCCATGCCTGAAGGCACGACGTAATGAAAAATTAGATTAAAATTCAAAAAATACTAGATTACCTAAAGACTTTTTGCAATCTAAAATAACTTACAATCGCACATAACAATTATCATAATTCACCACACCTCCACAATAATTAATTTTCCTTTAAAAATATATATTTAGAAAAATCTAAACCTCTTTACAAAATTTACAAATCATCAATAACAATTTTCATAATTCACCACACTACTACAATAACAATTATTATTATTATTATTATTATTATTATTATTATTATTATTATTATTATTATTATTATAATTATTACTATTACAATTACTATTATTATTATTATTATAATTATTACTATTATTATTATTACTATTATTATTATTATATTATTAATATTTCTATTATAATTATAATATTATTATAATTATTATTACTATTATTATTATAATAATTATTATAATTATATTTATAATAATAATAATTATTATTATTATAATTATTATTATACTTATTATTACAATTATTATCATTATTGTTATTTGATTTAAGCGGGAATTTTTAGTGGGAGATGAAATGTGAGCCTTTAGATTAAGATGGAAGAATTGAGATGAAATCTGAACCGTCCTTGTGCTTTGTCAAATGAAATATTCAAAATGAGTTCTGTTTTATTATATAGATGTTGTCAAACGATGCTCACATTTTAGGCAAACTAATGGTTTTGGTTTTCTGTTGATTGATAACAAAGCTGTTCATCGTCAAGAGTACTAGAGCAGCCACGATTTCATTTCTAGTGATGTGGTTTAATCATTTTTTTTAGGAAATGAACAAATTTGAGGCTTACAGACAAACCAGACGTGATCCGAAGGAGCTAATTGAAAGCTACAAAAAGCGATTCTTGGTACAAACTATGGACAACATCCTAACAATCATTTGAATTCTAAAATGTGTTCAGTAACATACATACAAATGCAGTTAGTTCCTTACCCAATTCTTATTTCCTATGAAGGCTCAGCCCTGAAGTCTTGCAACTTGTTCAGAAGCAATAATCCGATTCAAGAATCAGTCCTACTGTCCGCAAGTTCATGAACATTATCTCCCATGTAGGGAACTGCTGATGAATCTATAGCCTATTTTGTGCTGTGTCGATGAGATATTTATCTTCCAGATTTGAAAGATTTTTCTAATTCAGATATGAGCATAAGCTTGTCAATATTAACTTCCATTCTGTTAAGCAAATAAGTACTCATTCATATTACTAGCTGAGATATATTATGTTTTTTGGCTTTGGAATAAGGGCTCCATGAAGCATCTCTGATATCCTCCCTTTACATAATGCTATGAGTAATAAAACATGAAAAAGAAGTGATATATTTTTTGGAGTGGTAGCAATGACAAGCAATTCCTTCATGCATGACATTTCTTTGTATATATTGTTCTTATAAGGTTGAAATTAAGATACTAGGCAAGTCCCCATATGTAAAAACTTTAAACTATAATACCAATGAATCAATATTTATACTATTCTGATGTTAAACTTGAAACACAACCTACCATAAATTTACTCATTAATATTTTAAAATATTTATTTTAAAGAATTTTTACAACTTTTTTCACAAAAAAAAAAGAAGAAGAAAGAGCTGGATCAATTCTTAAGGTTTTTTTTTTTTTTTGGTACTGTTTATTTTTCATTTGATACCTGGCCACTGCCAAGGCTCGACCTAGAGGAAGGCATACCTCCCATTACAAAATGATTCCCATTTACAAAATTTATAAATAAAATTTTACTAGAGCATGGTATAATCAAAATTTGACAAGAAATTATATAATCTATCACATTTAACTAAATGCTATATTGTCTAAATAATAAATATAGCTTAAAGTGTCAGTAGCAGAGTATACTCCTAAATTGCATATTCATAGAATCATATTATCAGAGGCAACACTAAGAAACTACTCTAGTGTTGAACTGCACAGGAAAGTTCAACAGATTTAAACACCACCACTTGTGCATCCATAATCACTGTCGGAGAAAGTTTATACGAAAACTGCAATCAAATCTTGAAATTTTATTTAATTATTCCTGTAATTCTTCTTTACATATCACAAGAACAACTGCTAGTATTGCAATTCAAAGTAGAATCTTTATGCTACTGGATATAAACTCTTCATCCAAAATCCAGCTATTGATTTGAGGATCTAGCATGTTCTAGATCCCTAAACATTATAAATGTCAAATATTGTAGATGACCTAAACATAAACAATAAGTAAAAAAAAAAATTTAAAAAAAGGAGAAAAGGGTGTCGATAGTAATTGTATTACATAAGCATATGAATTTTAAAAGGTATAAAGCCCCAGAACACAAAAACTAGGACTTCCAGAACAACTTTGTGGGGAGTGTTTAACTGCAGGAACCTCGACTAAGTAGGCCCCTTTAATTTACTTGTATGAAGAGATCCCATTTCTAATATGTGGGATCATTTGACCAATTTCTAGAGGTACTTGATGCTCTCTACACACCATTGCATCCCCTCGGTCGAGAGGTGTAAAAGGACGGGCAGAGTCGAAAATCAAAAATCTCTACATCAGCAATACTTTCCATATCTTCTTCATGTACACAACTAATGACCATACAGCTAGCCATGCTGAGATATAAAGCAAAGCAACACCAGAAGCTACAAGAACCCCTGGTCCTGCAAGGCTGCAATTTTTTGGCGGAGAGGCAAAAAAAAACAAGTTAGTGATAAAAGTGTGGTTAGGTTTACTTTCCACAGAAAAAAGAAAAATAGGAGTGAAACCTGCCGTCTCTGGTAACCAGGAGAACGGTTAATGCAGACATCTGTGCTGCTGTTTTCCACTTTCCCAAATTATTTACAGCAACAGCCTAAAAACATTAATCATTTGCGCACATTAACCAAAGGTCGTATAATAACTAGCATGCAAAGAACATTTACAGCTTTGTAAGGGACAATGACCTCTGAAAGTTTACTATTCTGAGAAGCAGCCCATTCTCTGACCGCAGACATGGTAATCTGTAAATCGGTCATAAATTGTTACGCATATTAACATATAAGGCACAAGACTCAAGTAATAAGAGAAAAGATAAGTGCTCAAAAAATTACACCCAAAGCGAATGATTTTAACTGAAGTTGTTATACAAATGATAAATATAGATATAAATAGAAGGAAAATTCAAGACAGAACAGTTTACCAAGAATGGACAAGGTCGACAATCAAATTCAGACTCAAGAGTTTGCTGAGCATTATAAAAAGGGTAGCAGCCCACCAAATGCTATCCTTGTGAATGAAACTAACAATGGAGGAAGCGGCTATAATAATAGAATTACACTTAACCGGGTTACCAGAGTATTATTAGTCCAAGAGACCAGAGGAAATCAAAATCCAGCTGCGATTTATGATGCTATGGAACAGCTAAACTGGGGAACATGTAACATTTTTTCTTATGATAAGTGTGAACAAGTCATTTAGTGTTCCACAATTTATTTTTGTAGCTCCACAAGGTCCATCACGTGTGCGTCCACCTAATATTTATGTGAGAGAGACCTTGTGGAGCTAGCACATTTCCTTGTGGAAATTGCATTTTCCAACATTGAATGCTAAATATATATATGCTTTTCCATTAAAAGAATGAAAGGAAAAAAAGAAGCTCTAACCTGCTGTGTAGTCATTTTTTGTTTATTTCATTTCACCTCCTATGACACTAGGAATAATTGCTTTATGCCCTGTCCAGGATTCTTTAGTTCTGCCCATATCATAAAGAGCTGAAAAGATGGTGCAGCAAAAACCCAACTAGAGGGAAAATTTTGTTTTAAGTCAAGGTCTTACTAAAGAAGGGACACCAAGGCCTCATAAAATCCCAGAGATTGGTTGCTGCTTAATTCTATAAAGTTAAAGTTAGCTCAAAGCAGGGGATTGTAAGTGCCTCCCAGAACAAGACCCATCACAGATGACATCCTTTTTTCTAATAATAAGGCAAGCTTTAATTTTTCACTAAGTACTCACATTTCCTACTAAGGGGCTGTTTGTTTAGAACTAAATGGTTGAATGGCTGAATCGTCAGCCATTCAGTGCGTTTGTTTTGAAAGAAAAAAATCGTCTGAATGGTTTGTTGTCATTTTTTTGGTTGAATGGGCTCAATGGGAGTTGAATGAAGTTTTTACAATACTAACTATTATATTAAGTAATATTAAATAAATTTACAAAAAAATTGAATTTTTTTAGAGGGATAAAATAATAAAAATCTGTTGTTCAGATATTTCAGACATGTCAATTATCAAACAACTTTTTTCATTCAGATTCATATTCAAATTCCCCCTAAATCTAATGACTCTGTGCTCTACTGTCATATCACCAACTTCCTTTTGCCTTGATATAGGCTTGTGACACGGGTGGATTATCAGTGAAGATTGAGTTTAATTTGTATTTTGGAATGTATGAAAATTTTATTAAACCGTTATTGTATTTCTATTTATTATTTAGGTTAGCCTAATAGATTTAATTATTTATTGGCCAGTTTATATTTTGGGCTTAATTTTTAAGTTTTTTGGATTTTATTTTATTTTTAGGGCTTAGGTAGTATAAATAGTCTCTTAGGATTATTATTATGCAACAACTCTGCTTTAATGCCAACGAACACAACAGAAGACGGGTAAACAATATGAATCAATCACAAAAATTGAATTTGGAACTTTGGGATCATAGGAATCTGCAAAGGAGAGATAAAAAACTGTAGAACAGTCATTAGAATAACCTAGAAACAACCCACTCTGATGCCAATGTGAAGGAAAATGAAGTAGATTGAAGCTGCTTAGTCTGGGATCTCGTGGGGACTAGGTAAAAGTTAAAACTAGTTGAATTTTATCTTTAATTTTCAATTTTAAGGAATAACAAAAAAATATTATTGCTGCCGAGTTACAATGCCACAATCGCTACTGGGAGAAGGGCTAAAGTAAGGGGCAAAATTATCTTGCTGTGGAATTCAAGATTCCAGATTGTTAACTAAGAGGGGGGAAAAATCTAATTCGTGGTTGTGGCATATCTCACCTTTCACATGAATTTGTGCAATAAAGTATGGTGATGTGGCCGTGTAAGAATGTATCACAGTTTGTGATTTGATCTCTCGTATATGGTATTATTGCATATTGCTTCAAAAGGTTTTTTATACCTATTGGAAATCTCTCTTCAAGAAAACTTCAATATTTAGCAACTGAACCTTAGTTTAATTGCATAGCATATCTTGAGGTTTTGCTTAACAAATTGTATCCTTGCATCTTGTTTTTAAAAAAATGTCTCAAACTACAAAGATAAAAATTTCACATGTCTTATCTTAAAGATAGATGTGATTTGTTAGTATGAAATTTATGCGCATCACCCTACAAACTTGCGGTCCAAATATGATGATCTTTTAGAAGAATTAGAGGAAGCATATTACACACTTGACAAGTTGAAACATCAACATTAAGTTAAGAAAAGATGAGCTAGAGAAGAGTGTCAAAAGGAGATTAGTTTTAAGTTAGAAGGTGGTGCAAGAATTGCATATCCGCGAAAAATTTCAAGAAAGTTTTAGTGCCATAAATCCTACTTTTCAATCATGCTATTTGTCTGTTCTAGTAAAAAGTGTGGAAGACACGAAGGAGGAGGTTGAAGAAAGAGGTGTAATTAAAGACGAACCAAGCATAGTGGCGGTTGAGGAGGTTCACGAATTAGAGTCAACACCCTTATGCGGATATCGTAGAAATTGAAATTGAGGAGGTCGAGAATTTCTAACTCTTCGTGCTTGATTCTTGTGCGTTTTAAAATTTGAGGTCAAATAATCTCTAAAAAAAAAGGAAACGACACGGGAGGGAGATTATCGGTGAAAATTGAGTTTAATTTATTTTTTAGGATGTATGAATATTTTAAACAATTATTGTATTTTTATTTATTATTTAGGTTAACCTAGTAGATTTTTTTTCTTTTTGCCCGTTTATGTCTTGGGCTTAATTTTTAAGTTTATTAGATTTTATTTTTAGGGTTCAAGTAGTATAAATAGTCTCTTATGGTTACTATAATGCAACAACTCTCGTTATTGAATTATCAGATTATTATGACTAGTGTTCTACGGTCTTTTATCTCGCCTATGTGAAATTTTGTGATCGTAAAGTTTCAAATTTAATTCCTGTGATTGAATCTGCTGTGTCAGCTCCTAAACATTCACTTGAATGAGCTTTCACAAGCCTCAAAAAGTGACCAATCCCTCTCAATGGTTAGCATCAAGAATGTTGAATTTCAGTAGGTAGATCAGTTGCTAGGTTAGGTGGTGTTTAGCATCAAGAGTATCCAGTTTCAGTAGGATCAGTTGCTAGGTTAGGTAGGTAGTTTGTTGCTGATATCACTTTTCATGGTACAATTGGGTTTTTCTTCACCCCTAAACCCCAGCACAGAATTTTTCTCACATCAAGATAATAAGATCCTATCAACCATCCTTTGGCTCCTTGTTCTTTGACCCAAAAACACTCAACCTACCGAACTTCACTTGGATTATAAACGATTATAATTCACCATTGGCCCTGCCAGACATGTTAAATCAGACCAAAAATCATGAGCATATAAGACCACTTGGGATTAGATCAGGTACACAAAAAAATATGACAAGGTGGTTGGCTGGTTGCTTACTGGCTCAACTAAAATTTCTTTTGCAGGTAAAATTGTGTTTCTTCACCCCACAACATCAACACAGATTGCTTCTCAAGTGTACAATAAGATATTATTTAGGGGCTAAGACTAAGTTCAATTAAGATTTTTAAAGACTTTTAAAGATTTTAAAAGTTTGGTTATATTCAATCAAGACATTTAAAGAGTTTATAAAAGTGTATTGGTATTCAATTACAACTTTTTTAATGTCTTTAAAAGTTGGGTGGTATTGAATTAAGATTTTTACAAAGTCTATAAAAGTATTTTAGTATTCAAAAGGTCATAGATTTTTTAGATTTCTGTCAAATGATAGAGTTTGACAGACTTTAGAAGAAGAATTATAACTATCAACTCAAATCCAAAGTCTGACCTCATCTCTAAAGACTTCCAAATATTAAACACGTGAAAATTCGGATCGCCAGTAAAGAGGGAACCCAGAAATTCGCGATGTAAATACAAATTCACGGTGTAATACCCAAAAAAATAAAAATAAAATAAAATAAATAAATAACATTTAAATTTATATTTTAAATTATTTAATTGGACTTTGTCTTTTATTGGGTCAAACTAATTATTTATTTTATATGGGCTAATAAGTATTAATATGTGAAGGATAAATTAATTTGGTAAAATTTGAGCCTTAAAACTAATTGGATTTAATTTATATGTGGATAAAATTAAATCATATTATAATTAAGAGAATTAACAAGATATATTAACAAGTAAATAAATAACTAAAGACTTAATCTATCTTGCGGTACATACGGAAAAGGCATAGTAAATTGGCAAGGGAGAAAGCGGCACTTCAAAAGCTTCTAATACAAAGACGATAGAAATTTATTTAATAAAGGTGAGATAAAATCATGAAACTCTCATATCAATTGTGAAAATTATGTATGTATATATATTTAATGCTTGTCTTATTATTAATTATACTGCATGATTTGGTAAAAAGAGGGATTATATATATATATATATATATATATATATATAGTAAAGCAATCATTATGATATTGAATCACACGCTCACACAAGAGTGTGGATTTCGTTTTCTGCGAAGAAAAAATAATGAAATCATGGAGCCAATAATTGAATGATTAGAAGCCATGTAATAAATATATTATAATATATATATATTCTAATGCTTAGATAAAATAATATTGTCAAAACTTAAAATTTTTGTATAATATGTTTTTTGAAAGTTGTTATCATAAGCAGTGACTTATTATTTATAATATATGCACTAAAAAATATAATAAATAATTTAACTGTGTAGCAAAATTTTAATCTTAAATCTAATAATCTTTCAATTTTATATATTAAAAGTATACAAAAGTCTATCACAGTCTTTATAAAAAGTTTATAAAAGTCTGTTACTTATTTCATGAAATCTACAAAAGTCATTTTAAAAAAATCTTAAAAGTCTTTAAAAGTCATTAAAATCCACAAATTCTACAAAAGTTTGTCACTTAAAAAAGTCTTTAAAAATCTTAATTGAATATACCCCTGATAGGCCAACATAGAAGTGTAGCCACAAGGCTCAACTCCTGCTGCATTTCATGAAAAAATTTTGGAAACAGGTACAGTCTATGTTACTCGGAATCGTGTGCGGGTGTCGTGTGCAGGTACGAATCTAAGTGTCGGACACGTGAAGTCAAAAAACAGATGATACGCGGATATGGATCCGAAGGGTATGGGAATACGGTATGTTATGATTTTTTAACAAGTGTTTCTAATTATATCACCAAGTTTTTTTCTCTAGGGACTGAAGTGCAAAAATATAAAGAAGCAGGAGGAGAAATGGAAAGAAAACAAAACTACAGGGACTGATTTGTAATTTTTCAGGGGCTTTTTTGAACTTTTAGAAAACTTGGGGGACTCGATTAAAAAAATTTAAAAACTATGGGATACATAATTGTAATTTTTCAGATATACTTTATATCCCATATAAGATCTGATCTCACTTTTCTCTTCTTCATCCTCGACAGACTTCTTCTTCTTCCTCCTCCTCTCGCGTCTCTTCTTCTTCTTCCTCCTCTCGCGTCTCTCATTCTTCTTCCCAAACTCTTCTTTCAAAATAGACAGACTTCTTCCTCGAAAGACGTCTCTTCTTCCTCCTCTCGCGTCTCTTCTTCTTCTTCCCAAGCAGCCATATCGGGATTTCTGTGGCCGAATCCCGTACTAATCCCGCACCCGCACCCGTACCCGTACCCGTGTCGTGTCGACACGGGTACTCCACCAAAAATGGCGAGTCCGAGTAACACAGGGTACAGTCCAACCTTAACATAACACATAAATAGATAAATTATGTAATCAAGGTTTAGTCATGTCAGCCAGAATAGTTTTCTGTCTCAAGCTATCTAAATATATACCAGGTGAGAGACCACTGCACCAGCATACCAATCTATCTAGTTGGGCTAGCAAATGACTGATCCTCACTCCGACGTCAGATATTTCTATTATCAAATAATTTAGAAAATAAACATATCTTCAATCGGAGACAGATATCTAAAAGCCTATAAACTGTTTCTTTCTAAGTGTTGAAAGATATAAATATTAATCAGGTGATCAAATCACCAGTGACCACACCTCTTATGATAAACCATGTTTCACAGGCCTCTTTAAGTCGATATGCTTACTAGAATCATCAATTAATAACAAATATCCTTCCCTGCCTCCATTCATGTTCTCGAATATTATCATAATAACATAGCACCATCCTAAGGAAACTATTCACGGTTGGGTACCTACTTTTTAAACACCATTGCCTTGGTACTTCCTCCGTTCCAAAATATAGGATCATTATTGACTTTTTAAAGTCAACTGAAGACATTTTCAAACTCAAAATTGGCATGAATTACTTTAATTTTAGTTAATGCATTGATGAATATTGCAACTATCTAAAAGGTACTACTAATTGTAAGATTTATTGTTACATAATTTTAATGAATCATCCCGATTTTGAGTTTGAAAATATCACTAATTGACTTTCAAAAGTTAACATTGATCTTATAATTTGGAACGGAGAAAGTACCATATATTAGAGATGATGGTAAGGAGCTTCAGTTATATAGGTACACTGTTGTACACTACTAAACATTTCTGTCTTCAACTATCTTGATTGATACATTCCTCTTTCCTAACAAGTTTTTGTTAAAACAATCCTAATTACAGATAGCAATATGAAAGACAAGAAATAACCTCATAAATCAGGTATAAGTCATTGAAAAAAACAAACAATAAACAAGAGTGAGATTGACTTGAGGTGCTCATCCTTTTACTTGATAATACATGCATCTCGAAAAAAAATTATCTTTTATCCGTGAAGCTTGAGTGAACATCATGTATTCTCACCTCTCTACCAATTATTGCAATTGAAGGTACAGTCAGTAGCCATGGCAATTGTCCAAAGATAGCAACTTCCGGTGGTCTTGTACACAACAAGACCAAGGTAGCAGCAACCATAAGCTGCATGCAACATACACGGTAAGGAAATCTGAAATTTAGTACGCTTCTTACAAATGAAATATCAATATCTATTTACCTTTTTATAGTGCCTACAATTGCATTAACAAGTTTAAACCATGAAATAGAAGTTCAATGAAGAAGGGATAACATACCTTATCAGCTACTGGATCTAAAAATGCACCAAATGCACTTCCTAGATTCATCTGATTCACAACAGAGAATGTTTGTGTAAATTGCAATATAGATGAAATAGAAAAATACATCATATGTTTCTCCTAGAGTTTCAAGAACAACGGCATCACAAACCTTTCGAGCAAGGTACCCATCAAGCCAATCTGTAATTGCTGCTGCAATGAAGATACAGGTTGTAGCAGTTGTTCCCCACCAACTATTCATATAAAAAGCTAGCAGAAAAGAATATACGAGGTCAGTCTCAACAAATGCACAGACATCAACCAATGTCCATTACAATAGAAAAGAAGTGAACTTCAGGGATTGAAAATTATCCCAATCATAAAGGTACTTAGCAATGTTCGAAAAAGCTAAAAGCGGTACGAGACGTTTTTCTCCGGACGAGGCGAAGCGTAAGCCTCGAGGTGGAGCAAGGCGGAAGCCTCAATTTGAAAACCTAAAAGTCCCCAAAACAATTTATATATGCGATAATAGGAATTATAAACAATTTACATAAATATGTAAACAATTTAATTAAATTGTTTATATAAATATGTAAATAATTTAATTTATATAAACAATTTAAATATGTAAACAAATTAATTTACATATTTATATAAACAATTTAAATATGTAAACAATTTAATATATATAAATATTTACATATTTATATAAACAATTTAAATATGTAAACAATTTAATATATATAAACAATTTACATATTTAATTTAATTTACATAAATATTTAAACAATTTAATTTATATAAACAATTTACATATTAAATTAAATTGTAAATTATTAATATGTATAAATATTTACATATTTATATAAACAATATACATATTTAATTTAATTTACATAAATATGTAAAACATATTAAATAACAATTCACTGTAGTAAAAAAAATTGCCCAAGATCATTAATTGAAATTTAAAACATATTCACAGTAATGTTATTACTTACTAGTTATTACTGATTTACTGTATATACATTAATACATATGATTGTTATATATATAATTAATAATTGTAATAAAAAAAATTGTTGTTACCAACAGAAGACTAAGAATACAAAATAAAAAAAAATCGTGACAGAGAAGACGAGAGAGAACGAGAGGGAGAGAAGAAGAAGACGCAGCAGCAGCCAGAAGAAGAAGACGCAGTAGCAGCAGCCAGAAGAAGACGACGAAGAAGAAACAAACCAGTCGCAAGTCGATCGGCTGTTGGATGTCGGAAGTCGCAGTTCTGAAGAAGAGGAAGACGAAGTTGCAAGTCGTAACTGTCAAAGAACAAGTTTTAGGGCTTTTTTTTAAATCAACTCAAGGCGCAAGCCTTGACCCGCCTCGAGGCGCAACGCACTGAGGCGTAAGCCTCGGCCAAATAAGGCGCAAGCTTCTGCTTTTGTATTTGATGCGGTAGCCTCGCCATAGCTTCCTCCCGCCTCGCTACGAGGCGCGCCCCAAGGCGTACGCCTCAAACGCCTTTTCGAACATTGGTACTTAGTTCAGAACTTCATATACAAAATGAAAATCATTAAACTGTATATTAATTTATTATTTATTAAAATAGCAACAGGCTAACAAGAAAAAAAAATGATAGACGTGAGAAATCATAATAAAAAAATATGTTACAAAGAATAAAATTCCGCAGCTACAGGAAAAACATCATTCCAACCTATTCATGATCTAACAAATTATCATTTAACAGTGAGTGGAAAATTGGAAATTACGATTAACAATATTTTCCTTCATTACAATATCCTTACAGAATTTCTTCCCATAATGAGAAATTAAGATTTTCACGCATTTTTGAGAAAAATAATAAGAAGATTGAAGAAACAGATGCACCATCTATACTAAAAGCATTATACTCAAGTTACCAAAAGAAGCCAAAACATATTATAGTTGATTGCGCAGTCCATCAATTTCAAGTACACTGCCATATTTCACAAGATATAGTTGGATATAGATATCTGCCCAGAATCAAATACAGTCAATAATCAAAATATAGGTATGAGTCTCACTTAATTATAAATATCCATACTTAGACCATTTCATTTAAAAAACAAAATTGTAATCTACTGGACCACTGGAAACGAAACTCTAAAAAGTAAATGCTTCCGATTCAAACACAGTTTGAACAAAAAACGTTTAATTTTTATTTCTTGATGGCCAAATCACCGACAAATTCGAAGAGTACTTTCACATCAGAAAACAACCAAATCATACTAGAAATCTCATGATGAACAGATTTTGAGAATTTCTATTTCTTAGCCCCAAAAAGGTATTCTCGAATAACAAGTCCATTGCTTTTTATTGCTTCTGTCGCAACAAAAATCCCTTTGCGCCTCAAACTTTAATTTTTTCTCAGCTGATTAAATATAAATAGACTCATCACATCTTGAACCAAAAAATATCATGTCCTAAAAGCTCCAAAAACACCAACAGATTCAAAGAGTATCTATTATTGTCCAAGTTATATATTTCTTTTAACTTTGGTTAACAAATAAAGGCTTTGATGTAACTGAATAGTTACTTTGATGAATATTGTTGACATTGATTTCTCTCTCCAGGTTCTCTATTTCTATTTTCTGCCTCCTCTTTTTCTACTGTTCTCCTATTCTTTTTCTCCACATTCTTCAGCTATTCTCATCCTCTCTAACATTCTCAAACTCTTTCTATCTATTTTCTATTCTCGACCCGCTGTGCTACACAACAATATTTTCCTTCATTGCAGCATACTTGTAGTATTTCTTCCCAGTGTATCAAAAAATTTGAAATTCAAAATATTTGAGGAAAGTTAAACGATGATTTCTAATTACCAAAGAAGCTAACAAATCATATCATGTTGAACATCCATTAAATTTGAAGTACACGGATAAAAATATAGCTGAAAACCACTGCTACTTTATAGATATCAGACCAGAATTAAAAATACAGCTCATAATCAAAATATAGGTCTGAGTCTTGCTTACCCATATAAAGTCTATAGATTATAAAGACATAGATTCATACATTTACAAAATAAAGTATGTTCTAAATCTACTTGACAACTGGGAAGGAAGACACACATAAAAGAAAATGCTTCTGCAATCACAGGATGAAACAAAATAAGAAAAATTCAAAATATGTAGTTTATATTGCTTGATGAACAAATAATAAAAATTTGAAGAATATTTTTGAATCAGGCAATAACCAAATCATCCTAGCAAATTCAGGATAGAACAAATTTCAAGAGTTTCTATTAACTCGTCCCAAAAATGTGTTTTGGAAGAATAAGTCCATTGCTTTCCATGCTTCTTCTAAGACAAAATACAATCCTGTAACCTTAAAGTTTCTAAGCCAATCAAAATTAAAAAGAGAGAGAGAGATCACTTAGCACCTCAAATTAAAAATTCTCTCAGCTAGCTTCTAAATAAAAATAACTTTTCTCAGCTGATAAAATGTAAAATAGATTCACCGCACCTTCAACAAAAAAATAAAAATAAAACATGAAATTGATGGTCAATCACCTTTGACATCATCCTACAAGTTCCAAAAACATCCAAAAAAATCAAATATTTCTACTGCATTGTCCCTAATTATATACACTACTTAAGAATGTATGATGGCTTCCTATGTGTCTAATTCTATATTGCCATATACCTCCATCCAATCTGCTTCCAAACTAGAAAAAAAAAAATATCTTTGCACCTCAAATTGTAATCTTTCTCAGATCAGAAAATTTTCACACTGAAACAAACAAAGCCTCATCTGATACAATAAATAATACGAATTTAGAAAAAACCAAAAATTCTATTTTCAATTGCTTTTCTTCATCCAAATTCTAAATAGATAGAAAATGGAACGTACTGCAAACCAGAAGCGGAACGGCCGCGACGCGGCCGATGGTTAAGATAGTTGGCAATGTGAGCAACTTAGTAGACTGGTGGCGCGATGGCTGAGGCGGCGGCGCCACGGCGGGTTTTTTGCGGAGTTCCTGGTGGTGGTTATGCGACGGCAAGGTGGAGGTCGGAGAGCAATCATTCTCTAACCATTGGTCGTCTTTGTTATTGTTCTCTGAGCCCATATCTGTGTTCAACAAACCCGAACCACCCGATTCAACCGCTCCTCCTAATTCTCCTCCTTTATATTCGGAGGAAAATTGCACGCCACGAAACCCTAACTTTCTATATATAACGACGTTATCGTACGCTGACAAGGGAGTGCGGGGTGCGCAGGGCGTTATCCTCCACTCCGGCCTCCTCGCCTCCGCTTGTGGTGGTTTTGCGGTGACTATTGTGGGAGTGGGGAGGAGAAGCTTGTTGAGATTTTGGGTGGGGGTTTTGGCGTAAAGGGAAGAGATGAAGGTGAGTTTTAGAGCTGGCATGATTGGGGAATATACAATCCAATTATACGCACCGGGCGCTCAGGTTAGCAGCAGGGGGAGACGTGGGTGGGCTTAAGTTAGCGGTTTGTTGGTTTGGGATATTGTTGGTGAGGGTGGGCCTGTTTTAATTATAATGATATTTACTGATAATGATATTTGCATATACAAAATTAATATTTTGACGATGTGAAATATACACATATAAAAATATTATTTTTAACGTGCAAAAGTATCAATTTTCTTTTGAAAATTTATATTGTATGGTTTTATAATCAATTTTTTTATTATTACGAAATATTATTTATGCCATTTATAAATATGCATAAAATATTTTTATAATCTTATATGTTAATGTTTAAAATAATAATAATTTTTAGGCTAAATGACGTTAAAAACTAACTAATTTTCACAAATTTTTTATTTTTACTAACAAATTACAAACCTTTAATTTTAAATTACAAACTCTAAGAGATGAATTATATTTTTTGTAAATTTTGACTTTTCACTAACGTTTATTAATCATTTTAAAAACAAATAAAACCTCTCTTATATTTATTGTTTAAAATTAAAATTTTATTAATAATTGATAAAAATAGAAAGTTTGTGAAAGTTTAATAATTTTTATCATCATCTATATTAATCTCCATATATAAAGTGGCTGCCAATGACATGGTTTGGTGATTTTGTGTTACATATTTTTTTTTCTATTTTGCCCCTATAAATTGAGATATATTATTATTTAGTTATTTTTAATTTAATTTTTTTATATCTTTTTATTTAGTACTCCAAATTTATATAGTTTTAATTTTATCAACATAATTTACATGTACAATGCGCGTGTCATCAAATGTTTGTTTTTATAAAATAATTTTCCTAATAGGTAGCAAAATTCTAAAATAATAATGAGTAATATCTACGAGTGAAGGATATAATTAAAATAAATAAGAAGTTTCAAATTTTTGGTCTAAAAAATGTGTACGTGACACCATAACATTGATTAGGTTGATCTCATATAATTGGTTAAATCATAAATTATTATTAAAATATTTAATATAATGTTATTTGAAATCAAAAATTTTAGACCGATAAGTTAACAAATAAAGTTATCGTTTTTTTTTCTCAAATTACGTTTTCTAACACGGTTTTAAAAACCGGACCGTACCGCAGGTTCAACTCGTAAAAATCAGAATCGATTGACACTCCGGTCCGCTTTGAATAAAAAAAAATATTTTTTGTCAAAACTCGGTTGACCCATCGATCAGACCGGTAGTTCAACCGGTAAAATTAGTTATTAATCAAGTGACCCATTTTTTTTGTACCAAAGAAAAATTAATATTAAAATGAACCACTTTTAGTAATATTGTAACTCAATTTTATTATGTTTTAATTCATATAAAATAAAAATAAAAAATTTTTAATTTTAATTAATTATTAATAATATATATTTTATATATTAATAACGTAATTAGGTCGATAACGATTCGATCAATATTTAAATCATCTACTCAATACTTTTTTATGACTCGATGACATGTGAGTCTGAAAACCATATTTTATCTCTCCTCTCTCCTCTCTCCTCTCTCCTCTCTCCTCTCTCCTCTCTCTGAATATTTGTTGATTTGAAATGAAACTTTTGTTCACAACCTTTTTGTTAGAGGTGGACGTATAAATGATTCATGGCCATGCACCTAGCCACCTACCTTTCTCTTGCTGCTTTTCCTCTTTCTTATAATAATCCAATTCACTCCACCGACAAAAAGGTCGTATGTGACATTTACTAGTATGTTGACTTGTTTTTATTTTACAATTCACAAGAATATATATTCACACAAATACTTTTATGGATTTTATTAGGAAAATTTTAAATTTAGTCAATTGATTTATACACTCTTTATTTCACTATAATAATTTTATTTATAAAATTTATTAGCACTCCGTGGTATACGCGTGACGTGTATAAATTATAATAATAAAATAAAAAATATATAAAATTTGAAAGATTAAATAAAAAGATAAAAAATAATTTAAATATAAAAAAGAAAAATGTAGTAGTATATCTAATGTTAAAGGGGCAAAAGAGAAAAAAAAATAAGTGTAAAACAAATTCACCAAGTCGGCTCCCCTCAGCCGCTTTATAATATGGAAGATAAACATTAAAAATATATTTTTATTTAATATTTATTTTTTTAAAAAAAAGTAATTATTGATTTCGACATGATAATAAAAGAGTTAGAAAATTTATATTTTCACATGAAAAGTGTTGCTATAAATTTATAACAATGATAACAACCGTCACTATAGGATCTATAACAACGGTTTTAATGTGAAAATATCAATTTTCAAGAGTTAAATGCATTTTGCACATGACATCTTATACTTTAAAATATAACACTTTGTATCTCGCACTTTTTATGTACCGACACATAACACCTTTCGATCCAAAATTTATTGTTAAAAACGCAAAATCAGACACTTTTTCCATCACATTTAGCGACGTATTTTGGACCAGAGAGAGAGTATTATGTGCAAATTTACTAAAAGTGAGGTATGCAACGTGTCACGTTTTAAAGTATAAAATATTATGTGCAAAATAAAATATATTTGGAGACGTAAAGTATATTTAATTCATAATAAAACTATATACAACCGTCAATAAAAGAGTTTTTTTTTTTTGGTGAAACAAATTATTTTTGAACAAACAACCACTTTTGTGTAACGGGTGAAGTATAAAGAAAAGAGAATAAAATAGTCTGCCATGGGTTTGAGGTAACTTTGACCACATTTAAATACTAAGGATACACGTCCAGACCGACACCGGCGCCGACCCATACAATATACTAGCACAAAACTTTCAAAACGGTCATATTTATTTGTAAAAAACATGTTTAAGGTTGAATTATTTGTCTTAATTTAATATTATTTTATGATGAAATTATATAATCTAATGACGAATATGAGATTGATAATTTTTAATTTTAAACTATCAAATGATTTAAAAGAACTAATATTCACACATTAAAAGAATAATAGTCTTTTGTCAAAGGATTAAATAATTTAAAATAATATTAAATTAAGACAAATAGTATAAACCAAACATGTTTTTTGGTAAACAAACATTCTCATGGAGAATTGTAGCTTACTACATACGAGCTATTCAGGGGACAATTTAAATGGACTCATTTGTGGTGGAAATAAGACTCTAAATTGAACCAAACAGTTCGGACTCGATTCGGGTTTGATTCGATTAAATACGAATAAGACTCGGTGCAAGTTGCAACACTCCAGCCTTATATTGAAATATATGGGAAAAATTTGTCTGTACTTAAGAAATTAAGTTACTACCAATAATACTTTCAATCATGACCTTTTGGGTGAGCCTGTAGTGGGTTAAGATGATTCAAGAAAATATTATTGGACCAGTTATTTAAGTAGATGAATTTGATTTGATTCGGACTTGGAATTTAATACGAAATTTATTTCAGACTCAAATTCAATACATACTTGATTGATACATATTATTAGATACTCCACACATTTTCTTATAATACATATCACAAAACATGAATTTATTGAAAAAGTAAAATAAAAAGTTAGCGTTGTCCCTGAAATTTCTACTGTCTATGATCCTTATGCTATCACATTCATGAGCCATTTTGTAAAGGTTAATATACGAATAACGGAATAAGGACTAGTCCATAATAGTTGAATTTCTTCGGCATGAAGAAGAGGCTCTTCTATGGCCATTGGGACATGTTACGGTTGAGGGTAAAAGTTTAGCAATAAAGAAATGTTAATCACATTTGGAGAAATAAATAGAACTGAAAATGTTGGTCAATTTTTTTTCCAATAAACTGAATAATAAATATTGTAAGGTTTAAGGTTATGAATAATTTGTCGGGTCGTGGGCATGGCGAATTCAAAATCTTTTTCTAGCATAGGGAGATTTTAACTAAATTTTTTGTTGAAGGTAAATGAAGAAAAATTAAACTAATCATAATATTAACTAATCGTAATAATGTTTACAAATTGCAATAAATATTCATAATTCAAATTAAAAAAGGAATTTCAAATAAAAGACATTTAGATACAATTTAGAAACTTATTTCGGTTACTTGTCATTATTCAATTTTAATGATTCCCCAAATACTCAAAGTCCTGAACCAAATTTGTTTTCTATATATAAACAAAACTATGAATTAATTTCAAAGCATAAACTAGGTTTTTACTTCTAAGATTTCACCAAGCCTTAAAACTAAGAAGCTTTTTGTATTTGTATTTAGAATTGGTTTATAAACTAAGAAGTTCTGTCAAGGAGAGGTTAGATAATCTAATTGCGCGCCAATAGGGAGAAATCCTTATCGAAAAGCCTCCTCTTTCCTGGGAACGACCTGGTTGTTAAATATTGTGCGTTATAATATTAATGATGAATAAATTCGTATTGATTAAAGATGAAATTGATAGTTCCATTGTGTTGGAATTATTAGTATTAGTGGAAATCGATATTTATTTCGATATTAATTGATGTCTGAAAGTTATACTGACCAATCGGATATGAGCAATTAATTGATATTAATTCACATTATTATAACTATTTGTTCACATGTGTGTACTGTTGATTCACATTATTTACTATTAGGGGAGGTGGTGCGAGTTTGATAATACTTGTAGGACTAAATTAAAAATGAAGAAAAAGAGGAAGGTATTATAATGTAATATTTCAAGCCCCAAAACGTGCAATTATTAAAATTATATTTTTCTATAAATAGAAGCTCATTCCTTCATTATTTTTCACCAATTCACTAAAGCTATAGAGCAATTATTATAGAGAGAAATTATAGAGAGAAAGGAGAAGAGAAGTCTATTACCTCACTATTTCAGTTTTCTTCTAAGGTAAGGGGTATTATTTCTTTCGTATTCATGAAGAGAGCTTCTGTTATTCTATTTTTTATTATTATATTGGAATAATCTGTCTATGCGAAGTACCGCATACATGGTAAAATTCTTCTGTTATTCCATTCTTTATTATTATGTTGAAATAACCTGTCTATGCGAAGTACCGCATACATGGTGAAATTCTTCTGTTATTCCATTCTTTATTATTCTGTTGAAATATCCTGTCTGTGCGGATTACGCATGACCTGGCTTCATTCTTTATTATTCTGTTAGAATATCCTGTCTGTGCGTATTACGCATGACCTGGTTCTATTATTTATTATTCTGTTAGAATAACCTGTCTGTGCGGTCTATCGCACGCCTGGTGAATTCTTCTGTTATTCCATTCTTTTTTATTCTGTTGGAATAACTTGTCTATGTGAATTACCGCATGCATGATGGATGATCCTTCGTATTCATTCCTTATTAAATTGTGGAAATGATCTGTCTACGTGGATTACTGCATGGCGGGCAAAAATCCATTTGCGATTTCATATATTCTATTATACTCAGTTGGTTAAAGTTTTGGCTTCTATACTCCATGAAATTAGTAGAATATCCTTGATATTTGTGCTTCATCCGGTATCTTTTCATCGAAATATTCTTCTGAGCATTCTTGAATTTTACTCCACAAAGCAGAATCATGTTTACAATTTGGACGTTATTGATTTCAGGATAAATTAACTTATAAATCTTTAAAATTTATTCTTAAACTTGTTTTATTAAATTATTATGTCATTGTCATCATCCTCATGCTTATATTGTGATGAAAGTCATCTTTGGCTTACATGCATAGATGGACTTGGTATGATTATGACCATGGATCATTCAGTATAATCATGATCTGTGACGCCCCCAAAATAAGTCCATTCAACCCAACCCATTCTGAGTCGCCAAATACATAGTACAGAAAATAACTACAACTTTATTATTACAATTGTCGTGTAAAATACGACAACACAAATATTATCATCTAGACAGTATTAAAACTCAAATGGAGTCCTCATTATAATTATTAATACACTATTTTACAAAATAGTGAGGACTACTAAAATAAATATCTTGAACCATCACTCCATACCCCGACTAGTTCCTGCTATATTCTCGTCTCCTGAGAAGAAAAATGGAACAAAAAGAAAAAGGGTGAGTTCAACTAGCCCAATAAAGAATATTATGACTAAGATAATGTACAATAAATTATCCTTAATCTTCAACAAGAAAAAATCTAATAGAATACAATAGACCACAAGTTTTAGATCAACAACTGCAGCGGAAACAATAATTTATTAGAAGAGTTAAGTAGAGAATGAAATCTACTATCATCTATTAATTTAAAAGTCCATCATCGATATTTTATCCCTGTAATACCAATCAATATACATCTTGAATCAAATAGTCATCTTTGCACTACAGGCCAAAGATATTAATCAGTCGGTCATATTCATCTCAACACATGTTCATCTTTGCACTACGGGCCAAAGATATTCATTAAGAAATCATTCATCTTTGCACTACAGGCCAAAGATATTCAGTAATATCATCATTTAGGACTGAGGATGATGAAAAATATATTTTAAAGAAAACGAATCCAATAAGACAAAAGAACAAATATTAAAGATTCGTACTTCGGTTTATCCATGTTCAAAAATACTCCATAATAAACTATTGTGGAGCAAAATTCAAAAATGAAGATCAAAACATAGATCCAATCAAAGATAGGAACCATAATAGACAATTTTGGGCACAGAAAAAAAATTTTAATTTTTCTGTGAATAGTATCGTATTTGTGAATAGTGTTGTATACGGGAATAGTACCGTATACGTGAATAGTAACTCCAACACTAAAAGGCAAAAAGTTCACAAGAAAAATCATCATACTTCGTGAATAGTACTTGTGAATAGTAACTCGTGAATAGTAATCCCGACATGAAAAGATAAGAATTTCACAAGAAAAATCTTACTAATATTCCGGCATAATGGTATTGAAAGAAATAATATTATTTTTTTTAAAAAAATAACATCCCTTACCTCGAAAAGACAGTACTTCTGACTGGAATACTAGATATAGTGCTGAAGGGAACTTGCACCGTATAGCAACACTCAAAGTATCAAAATACTCACACGAATACGCTTGATAATATAGAGAGAAAGAGAGAGAAAACTTGTTTCTGGTGTGATTTTCAATTCTAACCCAAGCACCCTATTAATAGGAAAATGCTTAGAACACCAAAGCAGAAAATTTAATAAAATATTAATATATATATATATATATATATATATATATATATATATATATATATATATATATATATATATATATATATATATATATATATATAATTTTTAAGCCCACCTTAGACAACTGATCTCAGCTCATTATGCACATGTTAGTGTAGCCCACAAAACAAAAAAAATATTTTTCTTAATAAACATAATTAAAACTTCCAAAAATTAATTATTTCGAAACTTCAATAATTCATAATAAATAGCCTTTTTATCAGAAAAAATCGAACCTCATGTCCTTTTTTCTAAGAAATTCCATTATCTATAACTTTGTAAGTTTAAATTTTTCCAAATTTCAAGCAGAAAATGATCGAAATTCACATACGGACGATTTTGCAGGCTATAATCAAATTTCAGTCAAAAAATGAGATCCACAAACATGAAAAACATGTTTTAAATATTTTTAGTAACAAAAATACTCCTCCTCCTCATATTCTCATATATCCTATATTTATTGTAAAAATATCACCATTATTATATTATTAAAATATAATAATATATTTAAATGAATTATTTTATCAGAAAAAGATAAAATATTAATTTTCAACAATTGTCACATTAAATATTTTTTTTATCTATATCCACATACAATGAATATTTTTCTCATCATATAAATCAATAATTAATTATTCACAAATAATATTACAGAATCACAATACTGACAACCAGGCAGTTCCCAGGAAAGAGGGGGTTTTCAATAAAGATCTCTCCTTACTGGCGCGTAATTAAGTAGTCAAACCTCTCCTTAGACAGAACTTTCTAGACATTACCAATAATGTTATCTAATAATATTATTCAGATAATATAAATTATTACTCCGATAAAGAAAAATACTGTGTAGTGACAATTATTGAAACAACAGTAATATAAAATATCAACACAATAATTATTGAATCAATAAAATGAAATACTGAACAGTAATTACTGTAACAATTATTGAGTAGTGTCTTCTTACGTAAGAATCAATAATTGGTACAATACCGTGTGCTACTGTGCAACATCGCGTCTTACTGTATTTTAACCACCGGGTATTCCAACAGTATTAACGGTAACAACTACGCCGTAATTTATAAACAACTTATACTTGTCGTTTTCTTCATCCAATCGCTTTCCGTTATGGGGCCCACACAAGGCTGCGCCGTCGTACGAATATTCCTCGATAGTAAGAATATTCCATGTAAGACCCCAACTTATTAATGAATAAAATCAAATTTTCTCTAAATATTATTGTGAATAATAAGATGTTAATTTGATATAATACTTTGGTTATGGGTGAAATGTGCAAATTTTGTAAAATAAACAAGTGGTTATAAAATATTCATTTTGTCGGGGAATATTCGTTTGGTCGTGGAATATTCTTTCTGTCGGGGAATATTCGTATGACGGCGCAGCTATTTGTGGGTCCCATAACGAAAAACGATTGGATGAAGATAACGACAAAAATTGAGTTTTTATAAATAACGGCGTAGTTGTTACCGTTAACACTGTTGGAATACCCGGTGGTTAAAATACAGTAATACGCGTGGTTGCATAGTAGCATACGGATTGCACAGTATTTTTGAATTATTGATTCTTACGAAGGAAGGCACTACTCAATAATTGTTACAGTAGTTACTGTTCAATATTTTATTTTATTGATTCAATAATTGCTGCATTGATATTTTATATTATTGTTGTTTCAATAATTGTCACTGTACAATATTTTTCATTATCAGATCAATAATTCATATTATTTGAATAATATTATTAGATAACATTATTGGCAATGTCTAGAAAGTTCTGTCTAAGGAGAGGTTTGGTCATCTAATTCCGCTAGTAAGGAGAAATCCTTATTAAAAAGCCCCCTCTTTCCTGGAAACGGCCTGGTTGTCATAAATGTGATTCTGTAATATTAATTGTGAATAATTAATTATTGATTCATATGATAAGGAAATATTTATATTATGTGAATATAAATGTTAGATATATTTTGTGGTTAAAAAATGAAGGAGTTAATGTTGAGGTGTTTTATCAGTATTTTTGTCGAAATGAAGGTATTAAAAATCAATCAGGATTTTTGAGATATATTGCGGGGGTTATAATTTTTAATCCGACCGTTGGATCGTTGTGATTTTGGATATATTATACATATATAAGTTGAGCATATGTCCACAAATTTTGAACCGTTAAAAATGAACGTATAATTTGTTATGAATTTTAAGAGATGACTGGTTTAGAAATTGTTCAAGTTTCGAAATTTATCATTTTGGTGGAAAATTCTAGAATTAGTGGGCCCCACTTTTGGTTGGTGAGAAATGTGCTGAAATTTTTATTCAAATGTGGTGGGTGGGAATAGTAGCAGATAAAGCCATCAGGTTGCAGGTCAAGTCTGCTTCGGCGTACTAACATTTTTCTATAAATAGAGGGCTAAGTTAGAATTAAAAATCACACCAGAATTCATAAGTTTTCTCTCTTTCTCTCTCTATATTATTGAGCGTATTTTGTGAGTATTTTGATACTTTGAGAGTTGCTATTCAGCACAAGTTTCATTCAGCCTTATATACGATATTCTGATCAGAAGTACTGTTCATTTGAGGTAAGGGATATTATTTTATTCTTAAATGATATTATTTTCTTCAATATCATTATGCTGAAATATTGATATAAACTTTTTATCAAATGTAAGACCCCGAATTTTATGAAATAAAAGTATTCAATTTTTCTTATAATTACTATTCAGTAAATGGTTTAATTGATAAATGTTAAAGTTAAGGGTGATATATGAATTTTTTTCAAAATAAGCAAGTGGTTATAAAATAATCATTGTTGTCGGGGAATATTCGTTTGGTCGTGGAATATTCTTTTTGTCGGGGAATATTCGTACGACGGCGCAGCTATTTGTTGGCCCCATAACGAATAACTGTCGGGTGAAGAAAACGACAAATTTGAATTTTTACAAATAACGACGTAGTTGTTACCGTTAACACTGTTGGAATACCCGGTGGTTAAAATACAGTAATACGCGTTATTGCACAGTAGCACACGGTATTGCATAGTATTTTTGAAATTATTGATTCTTACGTAAGAAGGCACTACTGAATAATTGTCACAGTAATTACTGTTCAATATTTTATTTTATTGATCCAATAATTGCTGCGTTGATATTTTATATTATTGTTGTTTCAATAATTGTTGCTGCACAGTATTTTCCATTATCAGATCAATAATTCATATTATTTGAATAATATTATTAGATAACATTATTGGCAATGTCTAGAAAGTTCTGTCTAAGGAGAGGTTTGGTCATCCAAACGATTCGACAACGTATACAAACGGCACAGGATCGACAAAAGAGTTATGCGGATCTTCATCGGAAGGACGTGGAATTTAATATTGGGGATCATGTATTGTTACGTGTTGCACCATGGAAGGGAGTTACAAGATTTGGGAAGAGAGGAAAGCTCAATCCAAGATTTGTTGGTCCATTTGAGATTCTTGAGCGAATAGGAAATGTGGCATATAGACTCGCATTACCTCCAAGCATGTCTCGTGTTCATAATGTTTTTTACATATCTATGCTTCGTAAATATGTTAAAGACCCGAACCACATTATTGAGTTAGAACCAGACGAGATAGCTGAAGATTTAACGTACGAGGAGGTACCTGTTAAGATCTTGGATAGGAAAGAGCATGTCCTACGCACGAAGGTTATACCACAAGTTAAGGTTTTGTGGAGAAACCATGCTATTGAAGAAATGACCTGGGAGTTGGAATCAGAAATGAAAGCGAGGTATCCTCACCTTTTTGAAACATCAGGTACGTACGTCAATTTCGAGGACGAAATTTCATAAGGAGGGGAGGTTGTAAGACCCCAACTTATTAATGAATAAAATCAAATTTTCTTTAAATATTATTGTGAATAATAAGGGGTTAATTTGATATAATACTTTGGTTATGGGTGAAATGTGCAAATTTTACAAAATAAGCAAGTGGTTATAAAATATTTATTTTTGGTCGGTGAATATTCGGTTGGTCGTGGAATATTCTTGCTGTCGGGGAATATTCGTACGACGACGCAGCCTTGTGTGGGCTCCATAACGGAAAGCGATTGGATGAAGAAAACGACAAGTATAAGTTGTTTATAAATAACGGCGTAGTTGTTACCGTTAATACTGTTGGAATACCCGGTGGTTAAAATACAGTAGCACACGGTATTGCACCAATTATTGATTCTTACGTAAGAAGGCACTACTCAATAATTGTTACAGTAGTTATTATTCAATATTTTATTTTATTGATTCAATAACGTTGATATTTTATATTATTGTTGTTTCAATAATTGTTGCTGCACAGTATTTTCATTTATCAGATCAATAATTCATATTATTTGAATAATATTATTAGATAACATTATTGGCAATGTCTAGAAAGTTCTGTCTAAGGAGAGGTTTGGTCATCTAATTGCGCGCCAGTAAGGAGAAATCCTTATTGGAAAGCCCCCTCTTTCCTGGGAACGGCCTGGTTGTCATAAATGTGATTCTGTAATATTATTTGTGAATAATTAATTATTGATTCATATGATAAGAAAATATTTATTTTATGTGGATATAAATGAGGAATATATTTTTGTGGTTAAAAATGAAGGAGTTAATGTTGAGATTTTTATCCGTATTTTTATCAGAATGGAGGTATTAAAAATCAGGGTTTTTGAGATATTTTGCGGGGGTTATAATTTTTAATCCGACCGTTGGATCGTGGTAATTTTTGGATATGTTATACATATATAAGTTGAGTATATGTCCACAAATTTTGAACCGTTAAAAATGAACGTATGATTTATTATGAATTTTACAAGATGACTGGTTCAGAAATTGTTGAATTTTCGGAGTTTATCATTTTGATGGAAAATTCTAGAATTGGTGGGCCCCACTTGTGGTTGGTGAAGAAATGTGCTGAATTATATTTCAAATGTGGTGGGTGGGAATAGTAGCAGGTAAAGCCATCAGGTTGCAGGTCAAACCTACCAAAATTTTCCTATAAATAGAGGGCTAAGTTAGAATTAAAAATCACACCAGAAACAAGTTTTCTCTCTTTCTCTCTCTAGATTATTGAGTGTATTTTATGAGTATTTAGATACTTTGAGAGTTTCTATTCATCAGAGCAAGTTTCTTTCAGCCTTATACCGGTATTCCGACCAGAAGTACTGCTCTTTTGAGGTAAGGGATAGTAAGGGATATTAAGGGATTTTAAGGGTTGTTATGTTTTTCAGTTTCGTAATTTTTCTGATCTTTAAAAATTCTGAAAAAATTTGAAATGATATTTTGATGAGTTTTATTGATTGTGTCCAAAAATGGTGATTTTTGGATGTATAGATTAAGAGTTATGAATTTTACGGGAAAAGACTATTTTAAAAGTAACCGCTTATAATTATTTGTGGTTAACTCTAAAATTGATGAAATTTTTATTGGGAGTACATGTATATGATAGAAGTATACTCTGTAAATTTTAGAATTTTTGGACAAAAGTATAATTTTTGATAAATGTCTAAATATTCGGCTGTTTTGACCATATGAAAAATAGTAAATGACTTTTAAAAATTCTGAGAAAAATATATGTTCAATATGGGACTATATTCTGATAAATTCCAGAAAAGAAATATTTTTGGAACTGATTTGGTATTTTTCATGAAAATAGACAAGTTATGAGAAAATAAATTAAATATGTTATGTGAAGTAAGAAAATTGAAAAATAGGATTTTATGGCTTGAGAATCCTATATGAGGTATATGCAGATTTTTGATGAGGGTTTTGGTTATTGATGATGAAATCTTAAGAGTTGACATTTTATGATGATTAAATGTATTAATTAGTAAAGTGTAAACAATTTAAATAAATTGTTTATAAGCTTAAGAAATGTTATTCTTTCAATATCATTATACCGAAGTATTGGTATGAATTTTATTGTGGAATTTTTACATTTTTGAGTCGGTGTTACTATTCACGAGTTACTATTCATGAGTTACTATTCACGAGTTACTATTCACGACAAAATTAGTTTTTTTTACTAACCAAATTATAGTTGATTTATGAATATTACCCTTGAGATTAAATCTATATATTGATTATATTGATTTTATTATCATATATAACATTTTTATAACCCTGATGTTGAATTTCTCTTTCACTGGAGTGTAAAGATGGGTAGATTATTGGTATGATCATGACTAGGGTTCTCTTTGGCCTGTAGTGCAAAGTTGAATTGTGACTGGTATGATCATGACCATTAAATTTACAATTGAATATCTTTAGCTTAAGTGTAAAGATGAATTGATTAACATGGTTATAATTATGGTGTATATAAATTCTGAAATGATTATATATTTCTTTGAGATATGAATATATTTGGCCTGTAGTGCAAATATTAATTGTTGAGGAATATCTTTGGCCTGTAGTGCAAAGATGAATTGTAGATGAATATCTTTGGCCAGTAATGCAAAGATGAACTGTTGATGAATATCTTTGGCCTGTAGTGCAAAGATGACTTGTTGATGAATATCTTTGGCCCGTAGTGCAAAGATGAAATTATTAGTATGATTATGAACAGGAACTGTGATTTGGTATAACCATGATGTTTGATGTTTCAGGTGATGAAAATTATCTTCGTCCTGGATGAGAAGAGGAATTTAGAACTACAGTTATGATTATGAGTTATTCATATGATTGTGGACCAGAATTGTTGATTGATGTTACAGGGATAAAATATTGTTGATGGATTTTTAACATGGAGAAGATAATAGACTTTATAGTCTATTTGACTCTTCTAATGGATTGCTCGTTCCGCTGCAACTATGGTTGAAATTTTTATCATTTACCATATGTTCTAAATCTCTGATTTATTATTGATGAAGGCTATTGATAATTTAATTATCTTTAGTCATTATATTCTTTACTGAGCTAGTTGTGCTCACTCTTTTGCTTCACAATTCCTTTCAGGTAATAAGAGTATAGCTGGGTCGAGCGAGGGTAACGGAGAAATAGAACGGTGGTCTCTAGCTGTGGATGTTCTCCCGAAGCAGTATAGAAAAGTTCATTTAGTAGTTTTATTTGGTGAATCCAATAGGGTAAGGTGTACCCAACGTTGGAAGGGTGGTTTGCCACTATCATACAAGATGTCTAACGACATACAACCTCGTGTCATCATAAGACAGGGATGTGCTCATCCACTTGCTGAGTATATATACGAGCACTACCTATATAATCTTGGTGTTTGTTTGAAGTATAATTCTCAATTTGAGACAGTAGAGATAATGATATGTCAAGAGAAGACTCACCATTGGGAAGAATATGATAGTAATCTTCTCGTTTTTCTTTGGGGTCTATTGGGTCAACCAAGAATAATTATGTGGCCATATGATATCTATCATAACCTAGACGCATGGCCTCCCATGTACGAAGGTTTACTTGAGCACTTCCCAAATATTCTAATTTCTAAAACAGTTTTTGACTATACCTTTATGTATGGTGTCATTGTGAGGTGATGTCCACGGTTGGAACATGAGTCACATTTGGTATATATTTGTATCCAAACTCACAACATATGTGTTATTGTATTTTACACGACAATTGTTGTAATAAAGTTACAGTTGTTTTCTGTACCATGTATTTGGCGACTCAGAATAGGTTGGATGGAATGGACCTATTTTGGGGTCGTTACATTCTTCGCGAACTGGAAACTCAAAGTCTGGGGTTTCGCGCCGCGGCGCCAACTCCCAGTTCATTTCTCGCGCTGCAGCGCCACCGCACCGCAACACCAAGTACCAGGCCGTAGTGCCACGGCGCCGCAGCGCCAAGACTCAGTACAAAAGTGGCGCCGCAGCGCCACTTAGCAGAATGTCCAGAAATGTATTTTTTTTTATGTTAAGTCTAGCAATGTGTTAGTAACTTAATGTAATGAACATGTAAACATGTTAGAAATATAATGAAATGATGACATAGTTGTTTAACATGTAAATAACATAATTACATGTGAATTGAATTATTGAATACATAATTAGCTTGATTATTTATGAAGTGATATTATGTGACAGTTAATGTGATAAATTGATTAAGTATAGTCAATAATTAAATTAGACAAAAAGAAAGAGTTTATGATGATTAATTAAGTTATAATTAACTTGTATTGTGTATGTGAATGGTATGTAGGATTTAATTCAAAGAACGAGTTTAGTTAAAGTGTAATCTACGCACGAGTCAAGTTTCCTAAACTAAACTCTTAAATTTGAGCAAGTTTTTCTAACCCTATTTGTCATTATTGTTCAAGTTTATTATTTATCTTGAACAAATTATCATTGTTATTATTCTAGTTCAAACATGATATTAAAGATTTATTATCTTTCCAAAGCATGATTCAGTTATACAATAATTGTCCTATTGTATACTTTTGAGATTATTATTCAAATCGAATATCAATTATTATTGAACCTTATTAGACTAGTGAAACCTTAATGATTCAACTAGTTCATAGTTGATGAGCGCTTTAAAATTCAGAACCCTTGATGAATTATCCAAACCAAACTTCCTTTGGTGCGGACTCGAATGTCAAACTGAGATGAACAACCCTGTATAGGGGATTATTTACGCTTTAGCGTTAAGATATTGTGCACAGTATGGTACTAAGGGCTGATCCCCCTAAGTACGAGAAGAAGTTCCATAGTCTTATGACTGTTAAAGGTTTCAAGTATAACCCTTGTTAACCTAGGACATAGTTCAAGGTCTTATGACCCTCAGAATTCTTTTTATTCTTGTTATTCACTCTTGATTCAAAAGTTGAGCTTTTATTCAGATGTCTTTGATTTATTCGCATGTTATTATATTGTTATTTCATTTTTATACTTGTGGGCATTTGTGCTCACTCTTGCTTAATAATAACATTGTAGTTAAGAACGAAAGAGCTGACGAACCTTTCACTAGTAAGGGCAAGGGCAAAGTTAGCAAATGATGGAGACTTGTTAGTTGATATGACTTGTTATTTTATATGATGTATTTGTTTAAGACTTCTATATTTATAATTCCGCACAGATGTTTAAGGTTAGTTTAACTTGAGATTGTATTATTATTATTCAGATGTTGTAACCCTTATGGGGAAGATTTTATTTCTATTTATTGCATGGTTTGCAATTATTATGGGTAGATGGATAGATGATATTTGTGTCGTGAACACCAAATCCTGTGGAAATGGAAGTACCAGATTTGGGGGTGTCACACGGTGGTTCCTGGAAGGGCGTTGTCGTGACTGCCCAAAACGCGAGGGGATCACGGATAAGCTAATCATAAACTCTTGCGAAGTTTATACTTTATTAGATACCGGTTCTACCCATTCTTTTATCTCTCCTGCTTGTGCTCAACGTTTAAACTTGACTCCGGAGAAATTAGACTTTGACCTATCTGTGGAGACTCCGTTAGGAGAAACTTTCATTACATCTACAGTTAATAAATCTTGCTTAATCCAAGTTGGCATAATCATATTACCTGTTGACCTTATCTCTTTAAAGATACTTGCTTTTAATGTGATTTTAGGAATTGATTGGTTAACTACTCATCATGCCAAAATTGATTATTTTCGTATGGTTGTTAGTTTTCATATTCCTAACCAACCTGTTATGCGAATTCAAGCAACCAAACCACTAAAATCAATCGCTGTCATATCAAGCCATAAAGCCATTCGTTTATTGAAAAACGGATGTCAAGCTTTCATAGCCCATGTTATGGACTTGAACAAAAATACGTCAGATTTGAATAATATTTCTGTTGTTAGTGAATTTCCTGACGTATTTTCTGAAGAACTTCCCGGTCTACCCCCAGAACGTGAAGTTGAATTCTTTATTAACCTTGAACCTGGTACAAAGCCCATTTCTAAAATCCCATATCGAATGGCTCCTATTGAACTTCAGGAGTTAAGGGTTCAACTACAGGAGTTGTTGAACATCTGTTTTATTCGTCCTAGTACATCTCCTTGGAGTGCTCCTGTGTTATTCGCAAAGAAGAAAGACAGGAGTATGCGACTTTGTATCAACTACTGAGAATTGAATCATGTCACTATCAAGAATAGGTATCCGCTACCTCGCATTGATGACCTGTTTGACCAGTTGCAAGGAGCACAATTCTTTTTAAAGATCGATCTTCGTTTTGGATATCATCAGCTGAAGATTAAAACTGAGGATATTCCAAAGATTGCCTTCCGAACTCAGTACGGACATTATGAATTCTTAGTCATGTCTTTTGGATTGACTAATGCTCATGCTGCCTTCATGGATATGATGAACCGTGTATTCAAAGAATATTTAGATCAGTTCGTTGTTGTCTTTATTGATGACATCCTCATCTATTCCAAAAGCCGTGAAGATCATGAGCGCCATTTGAAGCTGATACTGCAAAAGATTCGTGAAAACAAGCTATATGCCAAATTGAAGAAATGCGAGTTCTGGCTTGAGGAAGTAGCATTCCTCGGGCACGTGGTGTCAAAATATGGAGTATCTGTCGACCCGGCGAAGATTGAAGCCATACAAAGTTGGGAGCAACCGAAGTCGGTGACCGAAGTACGTAGCTTTTTGGGCTTAGCTGGGTATAACCGGAGATTCATGGAAGGATTTTTTAGAATCGCTACTCCGTTAACTCAACTGACTCGGAAGGATACAAAATTTGGTTGGAGCGAGGATTGTGAGAAGAGTTTTCAAGAACTCAAGAGGAGACTCATTTCGGCACCCGCTCTGACAATACTATCTTGTTCGGATGGATTTGTTATCTACAGCGATGCTTCAGGCAAAGGGTTAGGATGTGTTCTCATGCAATATGGGAAAGTCATAGCCTATGCCTCGCGATAACTCAAAGAATATGAGAGGAATTATCCTACTCATGATTTGGAGTTGGCAGCAGTCGTTTTCGCGTTGAAGATTTGGAGACACTACCTGTATGGGGAGAAAGTGGAGATCTATACGGAACATAAAAGCCTCAAATATTTCTTCACCCAAAAGAAACTCAACATGCGGCAACGACGTTGGCTTGAGCTGTTGAAAGATTACGATCATACCATCCAATATCATCCTAGAAAAGCGAACGTAGTAGCTGACGCATTAAGTAGAAGATCATACGCGGGTATGAGTGCAATGGTGTTAACACAAAGGCCCATTTTGTAAGATTTGCAAAGGATGGAGATAAAGATGAAAGCTCCAAGTACCCACATGATGATATCAAATATACGAGTAGAACCGACTTTAATCGATAAAGTTAAAGCTGCTCAAGCTACGAACATGGAGCTGATGCGTATGAAGAAAAAAGTGCAAGAAGGTGCTATTCCAGAAGCAAGAATCGATAAAGAAGGAATACTTCGAGTCAACTCCAGACTTTGTGTTCCTAACAATTTTGACTTGAAGCATAGAATCATGATGGAGGCACACAACACACCGTTTACAATCCATCCTGGGAGTACCAAAATGTATCACGATCTTCGACATACTGTGACGCCCCCAAAATAGGTATACAACACCCATTCTGAGTCGCCAAATACATGGTACAGAAAGCAAACTACAACTTCAATAATACAATTGTCGTGCAAAATACGACAACACATACTGTGAGTTTAAATACAAATATTGTATTCTGGACAATATTCACACTCAAATAAATCCTCATTACAATTATTCAAACACTATTTTACAGAAATAGTGAGGACTGCTAAAACATCTTTCTAGAACCATCACTCCATACCCCGACTAGATCCTTCTATGTTCTCACCTCCTGAGAAGAAAAATGGAACAAAAAGGAAAAGGGTGAGCTCAACTAGCCCAGTAAAGAATATTATGACTAAGATAATATACAACAAATTATCGTTAGTCTTCAACAGGAAAAAATCTGATAGAATATAATCGACAACAAGTTTTAGATCAACAACTGCAGCGGAAACAGCAAACCATTAGAAGAGTCAAGTAGAGAAAGAATTCTACTATCTTCTAAGATTTAAAAGTCCATCATCAATATTTTATCCCTGTAACATCAATTAATAATCATCTTTATCCAAATATTCATCTTTGCACTGCAGGCCAAAGATATTCATTTGTATCACCTGTCAGTCATGTTCATCTCAACACCTGTTCATCTTTGCACTACAGGCCAAAGATATTCATCAAGTAATCATACATCTTTGCACTACAGGCCAAAGATATTCAGTAATATCATCATTTAGGACTGAGGATGATGAAAAATATCTTAAAGAGAACGAATCCAATGAGACAGAAGGTCAAATATTAAGGATTCGTATAACAGTTTATCCAAGATCAATAATACTTCATAATAATTAATTGTGAAGCAGAATTCAAAAATAAAGATCAAAACATGGATACAATCAAAGATAGTAACCATAATAGACATCTTGGACAAAAAGTGAAAATTTTTATTTTTCGGTGAATAGTGCCGTATTCGTGAATAGTACGGTATACGTGAATAGTGCCGTATACGTGAATAGTAATCCCGACACAAAAAGTTCCAAATTTGATAAAAACTCATATCAATATTTCAGCATAATGATATTGAAGAAAATAATATCATTAAGAAGAAAATAATATCCCTTACCTCAAAATATCAGTACTTCTGGTCGGAATACCGGTATAAGGCTGAAAAAAACTTGCTCTGATGAATAGAAACTCTCAAAGTATCTAAATACTCACAAAATACACTCAATAATCTAGAGAGAGAAAGAGAGAAAACTTGTTTCTGGTGTGATTTTCAATTCTAACTTAGCCCTCTATTTATAGGAAAATATTAACACGCCGAAGCAGACTGAACCTGCAACCTGATGGCTTTACCAGGTACTATTCCCACCCACCATATTTGAATAAAACTCTCAGCACATTTCTTCACCAACCAAGAGTGAGACCCACCAATTCTAGAATTTTCCATCAAAATGATAAACTCCAAAAATTTAACAATTTCTGAACTAGTCATCTCGTAAAATTCATAATAAATCATACGTTCATTTTTAACGGTTCAAAATTTGTGGACATATACTCAACTTATATATGTATAACATATCCAAAAATTACCACGATCCAACGGTCGGATTAAAAATTATAACCCCCGCAAAATATCTCAAAAACTCTAATTTTTAATACCTCCATTCCGATAAAAATACTGATAAAAACCTCAACATTAACTCCTTCATTTTTAACCACAAAAATATATCCCTCATTCATAAGGAGGGGAGGTTGTAAGACCCCAACTTATTAATGAATAAAATCAAATTTTCTCTAAATATTGTTGTGAATAATAAGGGGTTAATTTGATATAATACTTTGGTTATGGGTGAAATGTGCAAATTTTGTAAAATAAGCAAGTGGTTATAAAATATTCATTTTGTCGGGGAATATTCGTTTGGTCGTAGAATATTCTTGCTGTCGGGGAATATTCGTACGACGGCGCAGCCTTGTGTGGGCCCCATAACGGAAAGCGGTTGGATGAAGAAAATGACAAGTATAAGTTATTTATAAATAACGGCGTAGTTGTTACCGTTAATTCTGTTGGAATACCCGGTGGTTAAAATACAGTAGCACACGGTATTGCACCAATTATTGATTCTTACGTAAGAAGACACTACTCAATAATTGTTACAGTAGTTGTTGTTCAATATTTTATTTTATTGATTCAATAATTGTTGCGTTGATATTTTATATTATTGTTGTTTCAATAATTGTTGCTGCACAGTATTTTCCATTATCAGATCAATAATTCATATTATTTGAATAATATTGTTAGATAACATTATTGAGAATGTCTAGAAATTTTTGTCTAAGGAGAGGTTTGGTCATCTAATTGCGCGCCAGTAAGGAGAAATCCTTATTGGAAAGCCCCCTCTTTCCTGGGAACGGCCTGGTTGTCATAAATGTGATTCTGTAATATTATTTGTGAATAATTAATTATTGATTCATATGATAAGGAAATATTTATTTTATGTGGATATAAATGAGGGATATATTTTTGTGGTTAAAAATGAAGGAGTTAATGTTGAGGTTTTTATCAGTATTTTTGTCGGAATGGAGGTATTAAAAATCAGGATTTTTGAGATATTTTGCGGGGGTTATAATTTTTAATCCGACCGTTGGATCGTGGTAATTTTTGGATATGTTATACATATATAAGTTGAGTATATGTCCACAAATTTTGAACCGTTAAAAATGAACGTGTGATTTATTATGAATTTTACGAGATGACTGGTTCAGAAATTGTTGAATTTTCGGAGTTTATCATTTTGATATAAAATTCTAGAATTGGTGGGCCTCACTCTTGGTTGGTGAAGAAATGTGCTGAGATTTTTATTCAAATGTGGTGGGTGGGAATAGTAGCAGGTAAAGCCATCAGGTTGCAGGTTAAGTCTGCTTCGGCGTGCTAACATTTTCCTATAAATAGAGGGCTAAGTTAGAATTGAAAATCACACCAGAAACAAGTTTTCTCTCTTTCTCTCTCTAGATTATTGAGTGTATTTTGTGAGTATTTAGATACTTTAAGAGTTTTTATTCATCAGAGCAAGTTTCTTTCAGCCTTATAACGGTATTCCGACCAGAAGTACTGATATTTTGAGGTAAGGGATATTATTTTCTTCTTAATGATATTATTTTCTTTAATATCATTATGCTGAAATATTGATATGAGTTTTTATAAAATTTGGAACTTTTTGTGTCGGGGTTACTATTCACGTATATGGCACTATTCACGTATACGGCACTATTCACGAATACGACACTATTCACCGAAAAATAAAAATTTTTCCTTTTTGTCCAAGATGTCTATTATGGTTACTATCTTTGAATGTATCCATGTTTTGATCTTTATTTTTGAATTCTGCTTCACAATTGATTATTATGAAGTATTATTGATCTTGGATAAACTGTTATACGAATCCCTAATATTTGTCCTTCTGTCTCACTGGATTCGTTCTCTTTAAGTTATTTTTCATCATCCTCAGTCCTAAATGATGATATTACTGAATATCTTTGGCCTGTAGTGCAAAGATGTATGATTACTTGATGAATATCTTTGGCCTGTAGTGCAAAGATGAAAAGGTGTTGAGATGAACATGACTAACAGGTGATACAAATGAATATCTTTGGCCTGTAGTGCAAAGATGAATATTTGGATAAAGATGATTATGAATTGATGTTACAGGGATAAAATATTGATGATGGACTTTTAAATCTTAGAAGATAGTAAAATTCTTTCTCTACTTGACTCTTCTAATGGTTTGCTGTTTTCGCTGCTGTTGTTGATCTAAAACTTGTTGTCGATTATATTCTATCAGATTTTTTCCCTATTGAAGAGTAACGATAATTTGTTGTATATTATCTTAGTCATAATATTCTTTACTGGGCTAGTTGAGCTCACCCTTTTCCTTTTTGTTCCATTTTTCTTCTCAGGAGGTGAGAACATAGCAGGATCTAGTCGGGGTATGGAGTGATGGTTCTAGAAAGATGTTTTAGCAGTCCTCACTATTTCTGTAAAATAGTGTTTGAATAATTGTAATGAGGATTTATTTGAGTGTGGATATTGTCCAGAAGACAATATTTGTATTTAAACTCACAGTATGTGTTGTCGTATTTTGCACGACAATTGTATTATTGAAGTTGTAGTTTGCTTTCTGTACCATGTATTTGGCGACTCAGAATGGGTGTTGTATACCTATTTTGGGGGCGTCACAGTTGGTATCAGAGCTTAGGGATATGATCCCTGGCTGAGATGTGAGACAAGAACTAGGAGGGGAGAGACGGGGAATTCCTTCGCTAGTATGACCTGACTAAGTTTATTTGGTGTTTATTTGGTCGGTCAGAGTATAGGGATAATATATGACATGACTATTAACCCTTTTTTATGGCAGTATTTAAGAATGGCAGCTGAGAACGTTAATAATGGAGTAAATCAGACCGTGGAGACACCTTTGATCACCACCCAGGGGAACGTGCAACAGGAAGGCAATATTCCTCCTGTAAACAACGTTACCGAGCAAACGATGAATGATGGAATGTTTAGGAGCTTTTTGCAGTTCATGCAAAATCAGACGAGGGAGACTCGTGTGCAGAATACGGGTGGAAATGATAACAACGCGCGGTTTGTCACAGCTAAGCAGTTCAAAGAATTGGGACCACCAGAATTTAAGGGAAAGCCGGATCCGATCATGGCGGAAACGTGGGTCAAGCAAATTACCAAGATATTCGATGTCTTGGGATGCACGGAGGAACAGAAGGTTCCATTCGCCACCTTTATGTTCCGCGGTGAGGCAGACTACTGGTGGGAGTCTGTGAAGCGTACCCAGCCTGACGCACTCAACATGTCCTGGGAAACATTTCAAAAACTGTTCAATGACAAGTACTTTCCTGAAAGTATTCGTCATATGAAGGAGGTGGAGTTTATCAGACTGGAACAAAACAACATGACGGTGTCCCAGTACGAGGCGAAGTTTGCAGAGTTATCCAGGTTTGCACCTCATTTGGTCGAAAATGAGGAACGAATGACAAGGATGTTTCTGAGAGGTCTAAAACCCGAGATTCGACAATATCTTATCTCTCATAAATTTTCTTTATATTCAGATGTTGTAAACAGGGCTCAATTATTAGAGCGAGATAATGAGTATGTGCAACCGAGGGACCACAACCAGGGTCATACCGGTGGGCAGTCATCGAAGCAATGAAAACCAGTAGAGAGAAAAATATTCGGACAAAAGCGGTAACCACTCTGGTGGTAATCGTGGTCGTGATAATAGAAGGAGCGAGTCGGGAGGAGATTTCAAGAAGAGAAGGTACAACAATGATAACGTGAAGACATCAGCACAAACATCAACTGTTTCTAGGGGAGGAGAACGACCACCGGTCGTATGTTACAAATGTGGGAAAGAGGGACATATCAGCCCAAACTGCCCACAACAATCCAAGGTATGTTATAACTGTGGAAAGGAGGGTCATATAGCTCGAGAGTGTTCTGTAGCAAAACCAAGTTCAGCGGGGATGGTGACTCCAAAAGTTGTCCCGGATAAGTCGAAATCAGCGGTTCCTGGAAGGGCGTTTGTCGTGACTGGCCAAAACGCGAGAAACCCGAACGAGGTGATCACGGGTAAGCTAATCTTGAATTCTTGCGAAGTTTATACTTTACTAGATACCGGTTCTACCCATTCTTTTATCTCTCCTGCTTGTGCTCAACGTTTAAACTTGACTCCGGAGAAATTGGACTTTAACTTATCTGTTGAAACTCCGTTGGGTGAAACCTTCGTTACATCTACAGTTTATAAATCTTGCATGATCCAAGTTGGCACTATCACATTACCTGTTGATCTTATCTCTTTAAAGATACTTGCTTTTGATGTGATTTTAGGAATTGATTGGTTAACCACTCATCATGCTAAAATTGATTGTTTTCGTAAGGTTGTTAGTTTTCATATTCCTAACCAACCTGTCATACGAATTCAAACTACTAAACCACTAAAATCAGTCACTGTCATATCAAGCCACAAAGCTATTCGTTTATTAAAAAACGGATGTCAAGCTTTCTTAGCCCATGTTATGGATTTGAACAAAGACAAGTCAGATTTGAATAATATTTCTATTGTTAGAGAATTTCCCGATGTATTTCCTGAAGAACTTCCTGGTCTACCCCCAGAACATGAAGTTGAATTCTTTATTGACCTTGAACCCGGTACAAAGCCCATTTCTAAAACCCCATATCGAATGGCTCCTATTGAACTTCAGGAGTTAAAAGTCCAACTACAGGAGTTGTTGGACATCGGTTTTATTCGTCCTAGTACGTCTCCTTGGGGTGCTCCTGTTTTATTCGTAAAGAAGAAAGACGGGAGTATGCGACTTTGTATTGACTATCGAGAATTGAACCATGTCACCATCAAGAATAGGTATCCGCTACCTCGCATTGATGACCTGTTCGACCAGTTACAAGGAACACAATTCTTTTCAAAGATCGACCTTCGTTCTGGATATCATCAGCTGAAGATTAAAACTGAGGATATTCCAAAGACTGCCTTCAGAACTCGGTACGGGCATTATGAATTCTTAGTCATGTCTTTTGGATTGACTAATGCTCCTGCTGCCTTCATGGATATGATGAACCGTGTATTCAAAGAATATTTGGATCAGTTCGTTGTTGTCTTTATTGATGACATCCTCATCTATTCCAAAAGCCGTGAAGATCATGAGCGCCATTTGAAGCTGGTACTGCAAAGGCTTCGTGAAAATAAGCTATATGCCAAATTGAAGAAATGCGAGTTCTGGCTTGAGGAAGTAGCATTCCTTGGGCACGTGGTGTCAAAACATGGAGTATCTGTCGACCCGGCGAAGATTGAAGCCATACAAAGTTGGGAGCAACCGAAGTCGGTAACCGAAGTACGTAGCTTTCTGGGCTTAGCTGGTTATTATCGGAGATTTGTGGAAGGATTTTCTCGAATCGCTACTCCGTTAACTCAGCTGACTCGGAAAGATACAAAATTCGTATGGAGTGAGGAATGCGAGAAGAGTTTCCAAGAACTCAAGAGGAGACTCATTTCGGCACCTGTTCTGACAATACCATCTGGTTCGGATGGATTTGTTATCTACAGCGATGCTTCAGGCAAAGGGTTAGGATGTGTTCTCATGCAACATGGGAAAGTCATAGCCTATGCCTCACGACAACTCAAAGAATATGAGAGGAATTATCCTACTCATGATTTGGAGTTGGCAGCAGTCGTTTTTGCGTTGAAGATCTGGAGACACTACCTGTATGGGGAGAAAGTGGAGATCTATACAGATCATAAAAGCCTCAAATATTTCTTCACCCAAAAGGAACTCAACATGCGGCAGCGACGTTGGCTCGAGCTGTTGAAAGATTACGATCATACCATCCAATATCATCCTGGAAAAGCAAACGTAGTAGCTGACGCATTGAGTAGAAGATCATATGCGGGTACGAGTGCAATGTTGTTAACACAAAGGCCCATTTTGTATGACTTGCAAAGGATGGAGATAGAGATGAAGGCTCCAAGTACCCACATGATGATATCAAATATACGAGTAGAACCGACTTTAATCGATAAAGTTAAAGCTGCTCAAGCTACGGACATGGAGCTGATGCGTATGAAGAAGAAAGTGCAAGAAGGTGCTATTCCAGAAGCAAGAATCGATGAAGAAGGAATACTTCGAGTCAACTCCAGACTTTGTGTTCCTAACGATTTTGACTTGAAGCATAGAATAATGATGGAGGCACACAACACACCGTTTGCAATCCATCCTGGGAGTACCAAAATGTATCACGATCTTCGACATACATTTTGGTGGAGCAATATGAAAAGAGAGATCGCGGAGTTTATCTCGAGATGTTTAACTTGTCAACGTGTAAAAGCGGAGCATCAAGTACCAAAGGGTCCATTGCAACCACTTGAGATTTCGAAATGGAAGTGGGAACACATTACTATGGATTTTGTTACGGGTCTTCCCAAGGTTTCTCAAGGCATAGATGCGATTTGGGTTATTGTTGATAGATTAACCAAGTCCGCTCATTTCTTGCCGATACGTGAGACTTATTCCCTTGAACGTCTTGCTAGTATGTACGTGAACGAGATTGTGAGATTGCATGGCATGCCAGTATCCATAGTTTCGGATCGTGACCCAAGATTCACTTCACGATTTTGGGTTAGCTTGCAGAAAGCTATGGGCACGGATTTACGATTCAGTTCGGCATACCATCCTCAAACGGACGGACAATCAGAGAGGACTATTCAAACTCTTGAAGATCTATTAAGACTTTGTGTCCTAGATCTCAAAGGGAGTTGGGATAAGTACCTACCATTGGTGGAATTCTCCTACAACAACAGTTATCAGGCGAGCATAGGTGTGGCTCCATTTGAGGCGTTGTATGGAAGAAAATGTCGTTCTCCAGTATGCTGGGACGAGGTGGGTGAAGCAACATTGTTGGGACCAGAGTTGGTACGCATTACTACAGAGAAGATCCAAACGATTCGACAACGTATACAAACGGCACAGGATCGACAAAAGAGTTATGCGGATCTTCATCGGAAGGACGTGGAATTTAATATTGGGGATCATGTATTATTACGTGTTGCACCATGGAAGGGAGTTACAAGATTTGGGAAGAGAGGAAAGCTCAATCCAAGATTTGTTGGTCCATTTGAGATTCTTGAGCGAATAGGAAATGTGGCATATAGACTCGCATTACCTCCAAGCATGTCTCGTGTTCATAATGTTTTTCACATATCTATGCTTCGTAAATATGTTAAAGACCCGAACCACATTATTGAGTTAGAACCAGACGAGATAGCTGAAGATTTAACGTACGAGGAGGTACCTGTTAAGATCTTGGATAGGAAAGAGCATGTCCTACGCACGAAGGTTATACCACAAGTTAAGGTTTTGTGGAGAAACCATGCTATTGAAGAAATGACCTGGGAGTTGGAATCAGAAATGAAAGCGAGGTATCCTCACCTTTTCGAAACATCAGGTACGTACGTCAATTTCGAGGACGAAATTTCATAAGGAGGAGAGGTTGTAAGACCCCAACTTATTAATGAATAAAATCAAATTTTCTCTAAATATTATTGTGAATAATAAGGGGTTAATTTGATATAATACTTTGGTTATGGGTGAAATGTGCAAATTTTACAAAATAAGCAAGTGGTTATAAAATATTCATTTTGTCGGGGAATATTCGTTTGGTCGTGAATATTCTTGCTGTCGGGGAATATTCGTACGACGGAGTCAGCCGGACATATGTACGTCAATTTCGAGGACGAAATTTCATAAGGAGGGGAGGTTGTAAGACCCCAACTTATTAATAAATGAAATTAAATTTCCTCTATTTATTATTTTAAAATAGAAAGGGTTGATTTGATTAATGTGGTTAGTTATGGGTAAAATGCGCAAATATTTTAAATAAGTAAGTGGTTATAAAATATTCATTTTTGGTCGGTGAATATTCGTTTGGTCGTGGAATATTCTTGTTGTCGGGGAATATTCGTACGACGGCGCAACCTTGTGTGGGCCCCATAACGAAAAGTGATTGGATGGAGAAAACGACAAGTATAAGTTGTTTATAATTAACGGCGTAGTTGTTACCGTTAATACTGTTTGAATATCTGGTGGTTAAAATATAGTAGCACACGGTATTGCACCAATTATTGATTCTTACGTAAGAAGGCACTACTCAATAATTGTTACAGTAGTTATTGTTCAATATTTTATTTTATTGATTCAATAATTGTTACGTTGATATTTTATATTATTGTTGTTTCAATAATTATTGCTGCACAGTATTTTCCATTATCAGATCAATAATTTATATTATTTAAATAATATTATTAGATAGGATTATTGGCAATGTCTAGAAAGTTCTGTCTAAGGAGAGGTTTGGTCATCTAATTGCGCGCTAGTAAGGAGAAATCCGTATTGGAAAGCCCCCTCTTTCTTGTGAACGGCCTGGCTGTCATAAATGTGATTCTGTAATATTATTTGTGAATAATTAATTATTGATTCATATGATAAGGAAATATTTATTTTATGTGGATATTAATGTTGGATATATTTATTGTGGTTAAAAATGAAGGAGTTAATGTTGAGGTATTTTATCAGTATTTTTATCGAAATGGAGGTATTAAAAATTAAATCAGGGTTTTTGAGAAATATTGCGGGCGTTATAATTTTTAATCCGACCGTTGGATCGTGGTAATTTTTGGATATGTTATTCATATATAAGTTGAGTATATGTCCACAAATTTTGAACCGTTAAAAATGAACGTATGATTTGTTATGAATTTTACGAGATGACTGGTTCAGAAATTATAGAAGTTGCGGAATTTGTCATTTTGGCGGAAAATTCTAGAATTGGTGGGCCCCACTTTTGGTTGGTAAAAATGTGTTTAGATTTTTATTCAAATGTGGTGGGTGAGAATAGTAGCAGATAAAGCCATCAGGTTGCAGGTTAAGTCTGCTTCGGCGTGCTAACATTTTTCTATAAATAGAGGGCTAAGTTAGAATTGAAAATCACACCAGAAACAAGTTTTCTCTCTTTCTCTCTCTAGATTATTGAGTGTATTTTGAAAGTATTTAGATACTTTGTGAGTTTCTATTCATCAGTGCAAGTTTCCTTCAGCCTTATACCGATATTCCGAACAGAAGTACTGATATTTTGAGGTAAGAGATATTATTTTCTTCTTAAATGATATTATTTTCTTCAATATACTTGTGCTCAATGTTTAATATACTTGTGCTCAATGTTTTAGCAGTCCTCACTATTTCTGTAAAATAATGTTTGAATAATTACAATGAGGACTTATTTGAGTGTGGATATTGTCTAGAAGACAATATTTGTATTTAAACTCAAAGTATGTGTTGTCGTATTTTGCACGACAATTGTATTATTGAAATTATAGTTTGCTTTTGTACCATGTATTTGGCAACTCAGAATGGGTGTTGTATACCTATTTTGGGAGCGTCACATATACATCACCTATTCTGAGTCGCCAAATACATGGTACAGAATACAAATACAATCTTTAATATACAATAAAAGAGCTGTGAGTATTAATACAAATATTGTCTTCTAGAAAATATCCACTCTCAGAATAAGTCCTCATTATATTTATTGTCACACTATTTAACAGAATAGTGAGGACGACTAATACTATCATCTGGACCGTCACTCCGTTCCCTGACTAGTTCCGGCTACGTTCTCATTTCCTAAAGAGAATAGTGAAAGAAAGGGTGAGCTCAACTAGCCCAGTAAGAAATTTTATGACTAAGATAATACAGAATAAATTATCGTTAGCCTTCAACAGTGTTAAACTAATAAAATATAACAAACATCAAGTTTAACTGCAGCGGAACAAGCTATCCATTAAAAAGTCAAGTAGAGAATAGCATCTACTATCTTTTATGATTTAAAAAGTTTTTCATTACTTTTATTGTTGGGACTCAGCTTAATAAATAATCCATATCATCCCTGCACTACGGCCAATGATATTCATTAGTATCACAACCACAAATTAGTCATGCACTACGGGCCAATGTTATTCGTGTATTCATCAATGGTCATGATCATGCCAACAAATGTCCATCAATGCACTACGGGCCAATGAGGACTTTTACCATATTATTTGTAACATTACGGTCATGATTACACCAAATAATCCCTGGTCATAATCATACCAAGTCCATCTATGCACTACAGGACACAGATGACTTTTAACAAAATATAAACATGAGGATGATGACAATGATATAAGAATTCAATAAAACAAGTTCAAGAATTAATTTATCCAGGAACTAATAACGTCCAAATTGTCAACATGATACTGCTTTGTGTAGTAAAATTCAAGAATGCTTAGAAGAATATTTTCATGAAAAGATACTGGATGAAGTGCAAATATCAAGGATATTCCACTAATTTCATGGAGTATAAAAGCCAAAACTTTAACCAACTGAGTATAATAAAGAATAGAATACCAAAAGAAATTACCATGCATGCGATAGACCGCACAGTCAGGTTATTCCAACAGAATAATAAATAATGGAACCAGGTCCGGCGTAAAACGCACAGACAGGATATTCCAACAGAATAATAAAGAAGGAATTAGGTCCGGCGTAAAACGCACAGACAGGATATTCCAACAGAATAATAAAGACGGAACCAGGTATGGCATAAAACGCACAGACAGGATATTCCAACAGAATAATAAAGAATGAAATAACAGAAGAATTTTACCAAGTATAGGGTAGCCCGCGTATACAGGTTATTCCAACAGAATAATAAATAATGGAATAACAGAAGAATTTCACCAAGTATAGGGTAGCCCGCGTATACAGGTTATTCCAACAAAATAATAAATAATTGAATAACAGAAGTTCTCTTCATGAATACAAAAGAAATAATACCCCTTACCTTAAGAAGAAGAGTACTAGATATAGGAGTAGTGAAGTAGCAGAATACTTTTCTTCTTTCTCTCTATAATTTTTCTCTTTAGAGTTTCAGTGAATTCGTAAGAAATAATGAATGAATGAACTTCTATTTATAGAAGAATGGACTGCATAGTAACTAATTCATAAACGGTCCAGATTGATTTACTTTTAATCAGACGATCCATATTTAAAGCAAAACCTTTTAAATAAAATATAATATATTCTATTTATAATCTAATAAAACGAATAACTTTATAAAAGTATTCTATTTTATATAAAAAGATTTTACTATACAAAATACTATGCAGGCACTATGTAATACTATGCATAATAAAATATAATATATTCTATTTATAGAATAACTTTATAAAAGTATTCTGTTTTATATAAAAAGTTTTTCTGTTTTATTACATTAATAATACTAATAAAACAAAACTGAGTGACTTATCACATAAGCATCAATAATCAATACCGTGTGCTACTATGCAACCACGCGTACTACTGTATTTTTACTACCGAGTAGTTTAACAGTATTAACGGTAAAACTTCCGCCGTTATTTTCATAAAATATTTTTGTCGTTTTCTCAATCCGACAATAATTTCGTTGCGGGGTCCACCAATGATTGTGTCGTTGTACGAATATTCTCTGATAAAACGAATATTCCCCGACCAATCGAATATTATACAACAACTTGCGTACTTTGCAAAATTTATAAATATTACCCACAACTATAACATTATATCAAATTAATTCCATAATATTTAAAAATGATATTTATAGAAAACTCATCTTTATTAAAAAAAAATTTGGGGTCTTACAAATATCCTTGGCCTATAGTGTAGGGATGATTCGATAATGTGGTTTATTTATTAAGCTGAGTTTCAGTGATGAAAATTGATGAAAACATTTTAAATCATAGAAGATAGTAGATATCATGTTCTACTTGACTTTTCTAATGGATTACTTTTTTGGCTGTAGTTAAACTTGTTGTCTATTATATTCTAGCAGTTTAATATTGTTGAAGCCTAATGATAATTTATTCTGCATTATCTTAGTCATAATATTTCTTACTGGGCTAGTTGAGCTCACACTTTCTTTCACTGTTTTCTTCAGGAAATGAGAACGTAGCTGGGACTAGTCGGGGAACGGAGTGACGGTCCAGATGATAGTATTAGTAGTCCTCACTATTCTGTTAAATAGTGTGATAATAAATGTAATGAAGACTCCATTGAGTGTGGATATTGTCTAGATGACAATATTCTTATTAAAACTCTTTGATTATATTTTGTCGTATTTTACACGAATGTTGTATAATTAAGTTGTATTTGAATTTATGTACCATGTATCTGGCAACTCAAGATGGGTGATGTATACCTGTTTTGGGGGCGTCATAGTTTGTATCAAAGCTTAGGGATATGATCCATGGCTGAAATGTGAGACAAAAATTAGGAGGGGAGAGACGGAAAATTCCTTCGCTAGTATGACCTACCTAAGTTTATTTGGTATTTAATTCGTTAGTCAGAGTATAGGGATAATATGCGATATGTTAATTAACCCTTATTTTGCGGTAGTATTTGAAATTAGCATCCGAAAATGTTGAGATAAGTAATGAAGCACATGAGATCGTTGAGTCACCACAGATTAATACCCAAGATAATGTGCAACAGGAAGACAATAATCCTCAGGTAAACAACAACGATCAAATGATGAATGATGGGATGTTCAGAGGTTTTATACAATTCATGCAACATCAGGCGAGGGCGGTTCCTGTCCAAAATGCAGGTGAAAACACTGACAACTCTCGGACGGTCACCGCTAAGCAGTTCAAGGAGCTAGGACCACTGGAGTTTTTTGGAGAGCCAAAACCACTTAAGGCGGAGACGTGGATAAAGTAGGTCACCAAGATATTTGATGTCTTGAGATGCTCCGAGGAGCAAAAGGTTCCCTTTGCCACCCTTATGTTGCGAGCAGAGGCAGATTACTGGTGGGAATCTGTAAAGCGTACTCAACCTGCCGCACTGAAGATGACTTGGGAGAAGTTCCAAGAACTGCTCAACGATAAGTACTTTTCTGAAAGTATTCATCACATAAAAGAGGTAGAGTTCATTAAATTGGAGCAAAACAACATGACCGTGTCGCAGTACGAAGCCAAGTTTGCCGAGTTGTCCCGGTTTGCATCCCACTTAGTTGATAACGAGGAGAAAATGACGCGGATATTTCTAAGAGGTTTAAAACCCTAGATACGTCAATATCTGATTTCTCATAAACTGTATTTGTATTCAGATATTGTAAATAGGGCTCAGTTATTGGAACGCGATAACGAGTCGAACCAAACAAGAGAAAGCAGTCGGTAAAATGATAATACCAATGGTAGCAGTCATCGAAGCGGTGACAACAAGCGTGGAGAGAATCAACATGCCAAAAATGGTAATCACTTCGGTGGTAATCATGGCTGTGACAATAAGAGTGGAAATTTCAAGAATAGAAGATTCAACAATGATGGAAAGACGTCAGCACCAACACCTGATGTTAAGGAAGGAGAACGACCGCCGGTCGTATGTTACAAATGTGGAGGGGAGGGACATATCAGTCCAAACTAAGTGATGCAGTCCAAAGCGTGTTACAATTATGGAAAAGTAGGTCACCTAGCCTGATTTTGTCGTACACCAAAGTCAAGTTCAGCTGGGATGGAGGCATCAAAGGGTGTCCCAGACAAGACAAAACCGGTAGTTCAAGGGAGAGTGTTTGTCGTAACCTCCCAAAAAGCGAGAAATCCGAACGAGGTGATCACGGGTAAGCTAATCATAAACTCTAGTGAAGTATATACCTTATTTGATACCGGTTCTACCCATTCTTTTATTTCTCCTACTTGCGTTCAACGTTTAAATTTGACTCCAGAGAAATTAGACTTTGACTTATATGTGGAAACTCCGTTGGGAGAAACCTTCATTGCATCCACTGTTTATAAGTCTTGTTTGATTCAAATCGGTAACTGCACGTTACCTGTCGATCTTATTTCTTTGAAAATACTTGCATTTGATGTGATTTTAGGTATTGATTGGTTAACTACTCATCATGCTAAAATCGATTATTTTCGTAAGATTGTTAGCTTTCATATTCCTAACCAAACTATTATGCGAATTCAAGTAACCAAACCATTAAAATCAATCACTGTCATATCAAGCCATAAAGCTATTCGTTTATTGAAAAACGGATGTCAAGCATTTTTAGCCCATGTCACGGATTTAAATAAAAATACGTCAGATTTGAATGATATTTCTATTGTTAATAAATTTCCTGACGTATTCCCTAAAGAACTTCCTGGCCTACCCCCAGAACTTGAAATTGAATTTTGTATCGACCTTGAATCTGGTACAAAATCTATTTTCAAAGTCCCATATCGAATGGCTCCTATTGAACTTCAGGAGTTAAAAACCCAACTACAAGAATTGTTAGACATCGGTTTCATTCGTCCTAGTACGTCTCCTTTAGGTGCTCCTGTTATATTCGTGAAGAAGAAAGATGGAAGTATGCGACTTTGTATTGATTATCGGGAGTTGAATCATGTCACCATCAAAAATAGGTACCCGTTGCCTCGCATTGATGACCTGTTTGACCAGTTACAAGGAGCCAAATTCTTTTCAAAGATTGATCTTCGTTCCAGATATCATCAATTGAAGATTAAAACTGATGACATTCCAAAGACTACTTTTAGAACTCGGTACGGGGATTATGAATTCCTAGTCATGTCTTTTGGATTGGCTAATGCTCCTGCTGCCTTCATGGACATGATGAACCGAGTATTCAAGGAATATTTGGATCACTTTGTGGTCATCTTTATTTATGACATCCTCATATACTCCAAAACCCGTGAAGACCATGAGCAACACTTGAGGCTGATACTCCAAAAGCTTCGTAAAAATAAGTTATATGCCTAGTTAAATAAATGCGAGTTCTGGCTTGAGAAAGTTGCATTCCTTGGGAACGTGATATCAAATCATGAAATATCTGTTGACCTAGCGAAGATTGAAGCAATTAAAAGCTGGGAGCAACCAAAATCAGTGACCGAAGTACGTAGCTTTCTCGGCTTAGCTGGTTATTATCGGAGATTCTGTAGGATCCCGAATTTTATGAAATAAAAGTATTCAATTTTTCTTATAATTACTATTCAGTAAATGTTTAAATTGATAAATGTTAAAGTTAAGGGTGATATATGATTTTTTTTTCAAAATACACAAGTGGTTATAAAATATTCATTGTTGTCGGAAAATATTCGTTTGGTCGTGGAATATTCTTTCTGTCGGGGAATATTCGTACGACGGCGCAGCCATTTGTGGGCCCCATAACGAATAACTGTCGGATGAAGAAAACGACAAAATTTGAGTTTTTATAAATAATGACGTAGTTATTACCGTTAATACTGTTGGAATACCCCGTGGTTAAAACACAGTAATACGCATTGTTGCACAGTAGCACACGGTATTGCACCAATTATTGATTCTTACGTAAGAAGGCACTACTCAATAATTGTTACACTAATTACTGTTCAATATTTTATTTTTGATTCAATAATTACTGCGTTGATATTTTATATTATTGTTATTTCAATAATTGTCACTGCACAATATTTCCATTATCAGATCAATAATTTATATTATATGAATAATATTATTAGATAGCATTATTGACAATGTCTATAAAGTTCTGTCTAAGGAGAGGTTTGGTCACCTAATTACGCGCCAGTAAGGAGAAATTCTTATTGGAAAGCCCCCTCTTTCTTGTGAACTGCCTGGTTGTCAGTATTGTGATTCTGTAAAATTATTTATGAATAATTAATTATTGATTTATATGATGAGAAAAATATTCATTTTATGTGGATATAGATGGAAATTTTTTTTAAAGTGATAATTGTTAAAAATTGATATTTTATCTTTTCTGATAAAATAATATTTTATTATATTATTATAATATAATAATGATGATATTTTTATAATGAATGTGTGATATAAGAGTATATGAAGAGGAAGAGTATTTTTGTTGTATTAAATGATTAACACATGTTTTGTGTGTCGGTGGACCCCATTTCTTGACTGAAATTTGATTATAGCCTGTAAAATCGTTCGTATGTGGATTTCGGTCAATTTCTGTTTGGAATTTGGAAAAAATTTCTTCTGTAAAGTTGTAGAGAATTGAATTTCCTATAGAAAGTCACAAGATTCAAATTTTCTGATAAAATGACTATTTATTATGAATTATTGAAGTTCTAAAATTCCGAAATAATTGATTTTTGGAAGTTTTTTTTTTCAAAGAAAACGTTTTTGGTGAGTTAAGTGGGTCTAGCATGTGACATTAATGGCTGAATTCAGATCTACAAAGGTTGGCGTAGGAAACTTAATAATATATATTAATATTTTATTAAATTTTCTGCTTTGGTGTTCTAAGCATTTTCCTATAAATAGGGTGCTTAGGTTAGAATTGAAAATCACACCAGAAACTGAAGTTTTCTCTCTATTTCTCTCTCTATATTATCGAGTGTATTCTTGTGAGTATTTTGATATCTTGAGTGTTGCTATATGGTGCAAGTTCGTTCAGCGTTATTCCAGTCAGAAGTACTGCTTTCTTGAGGTAAGGGATTTTAATGTGTTATTATGTTTTTCATGTTTCGTACTTCTTCCGACCTTCAGAAAATTCTGAAAAAATTTGAAATAATATTTTGATGAGTTTTATTGATTGTGTCTAAAAATGGTGATTTTTGGATATATATATTAAGAGTTATGAATTTTACGAAAAAATACTGTTTTAAAAGTAACTGCTTATAACTCATTGTGGTTAACTCCAAAATTGATAAATTTTTATTGGAAGTATATCTATATAATATCAATATACTCTGTGAATTTCAAAATTTTTGGATAAAAATATAATTTATGATAAATGTCTAAATATTCGGCGATTTTGGTCATATGAAAAATAGTAAATGAATTTTAAAAATTCTGAGAAAAATATATGTTCAATATGGGACTACATTCTGATAAATTTCAGAAAAAAAATATTTTTGAAACTGATTTGGTATTTTTCATGAAAATGGACTAGTTATGTGTAAGTAAATTAAATATGTTATGTGAAGTAAGAAAATTAAAAAATAAGATTTTATGGCTTGAGAATCCTATATGAGATATATACAAATTATTTTATGAGAGTTTTGGTTATTGGTGATGAAATCTTATGAGTTTGGCATTTTAGGATGATTAAATTCATTATTTTGTAAAGTGTAAATAATTAAAATAAATTGTTTATAAGCTTAAAAAATATTATTCTTTCAATATCATTATACCGAAATATTGGTATGAATTTTATTGTGGAATTTCTACCTTTTTCATGTCGGGGTTACTATTCACGAGTTACTTTTCACGGATACTATTCACGGATACTATTTACGACAAAGTTGGTTTCTTTTTCTGACTAAATTAGAGTTGATTTATGAATATTACTCTTGAGATTAAAACTATATATTGATTATATTGTTTTTATTATCATATATAACATTTTTATAACCCTAATGATGATATTTCTCTTTTACTTGAGTGTAAAGATGAGTAGATTTTTGGTATGATTATGACTATGAGTTCTCTTTGGCCAGTAGTGCAAAGTTGAATTGTTGACTGGTATGATCATGACCATTGAATTTATAATTGAATATCTTTAGCTTAAGTGCAAAGGTGAAATGATCAACATGGTTATAATTATTGTTTATATAAATTCTGAAATGAGTATATATTTCTTTGAGATATTAATATATTTGGCCTGTAGTGAAAATATGAACTGTTGATGAATATATTTGGCCTGTAGTGCAAATATGAACTGTTGATGAATATCTTTGGCCCGTAATGCAAAGATGACCTATTGTTGAATATCTTTGGCATGTAGTGCAAAGATGATCTGTTGATGAATATATTTGGCCCGTAGTGCAAAGATGAATTTATTAGTATGATTATGAACAGAAACTGTGATTTGGTATAACCATGATCTTTGATGTTTCAGGTAAAGACATGTGATGAAAATTATATTCGTCTTGGATGCGAAGAGAAATTTAGAATCACAATTATGATTATGAGTTATTCATATGATTGTGGACCAGAACTGTTGATTGATGTTACAGGGATAAAACATTGTTGGTGGATTTTTAACATAGAGAAGATAATAAACTTTATGGTCTATTTGACTCTTCTAATGGATTGCTCATTCCGCTGCAACTATGGTTGAAATTTTTATCCTCTACCATATGTTCTAAATCTCTGATTTATTATTAATGAAGGCTATTGATAATTTAATTATCTTTAGTCATGATATTCTTACTGAGCTAGTTGTGCTCACCCTTTTTCTTCACAATTCCTTTCAGGTAATAAGAGTATAGCTGGGTCTAGCGGGGGTAACAGGGAAATAGAACGGTGGTCATCATTTAGTAGTTATATTTGGTGAATCAACTAGGGTGAGGCGAACCCAACGTTGAAAGGGTGTTTTGCCACTATCATACAAGATGTCTAATGACATACAACCTTGTGTCATCATAAGATAGGATTGTGCTCATCCACTTGCTGAGTATATTTACAAGCACTACCTATATAATCTTGGTGTTTGTTTGAAGTATAATTTTCAATTAGAGACAGTGGAGATAATGATAAGTCAAGAGAAGACTCACCATTGGGAAGAATATGATAGTAATCTTCTCGTTTTTCTTTGGGATATATTGGGTCAACCAAGGATAATTCGGTGGCCATATGATATCTATCATAACCTAGAAGCACGGCCTCCGATGTACGAAGGTTTCCTTGAGCACTTCCTAAAGATTCTAATTTCTAAAACAATTTTTGACTATACCTTTATGTAAGGTGTCATTGTGACGTGTTATCCAAGGTTGGGATGAGAGTTAAAGTTGGTATATATTTGTATCCAAACTTACAGTATATGTGTTGTTGTATTTTGCACGACAATTGTAGTAATAAAGTTGTAGTTATTTTCTGTACCATATATTTGGCGACTCAGAATAGGTTGGATGGAATGGACCTGTTTTGGGGTCGTCACAGATTCGTGGAAGGATTTTCTCGAATCGCTACTCCATTAACTCAGCTGACTCGAAAAGATACAAAGTTCGGTTGGAGCGAGAAATGTGAGAAGAGTTTTCAAGAACTCAAGAGGAGACTCATTTCAGCACCTGTTCTGTCAATACCATCTGGCTCGGAGGGATTTGTCATCTACAGTGATGCTTCAGGCAAAGGGTTAGGATGTGTTCTCATGCAACATGGGAAAGTCATAGTCTATGCCTCACGACAACTCAAAGAATATGAGAGGAATTATCCTACTCATGATCTAGAGTTGACAGCAGTCGTTTTTGCGCTTAAGATTTGGAGGCATTACCTGTATGGAGAGAAGGTGGAGATCTATATGGATCATAAAAGCCTGAAATATTTCTTCACTCAAAAGGAACTCAACATGCGGCAACGACGTTAGCTTAAGCTGTTGAAAGATTATGATCATACCATTCAATACCATCCTGGAAAAGCGAACGTAGTAGCTGACACATTGAGTAGAATATCATATGCGGGTACGAGTGCGATATTGTCAACGCAAAGGCCTATTTTGTATGACTTACAAAGGATGGATATAGAGTTAGATAATCTAGGGACTCATGTGATGATGGCGAATATACGAGTAGAACCGACTCTAATCGATAAAGTTAAAGCTGCTCAAACTACAGACCTGGAGCTAATGCGTATGAAGAAGAAAGTGCTATTCCGGAAGCAAGAATCAATGAAGAAGGAATACTTCAAGTCAACTCCAGACTTTGTGTTCCTAACGATTCTGACTTGAAGTATAAAATCATGATGGAGGCGCACAACACACCGTTTGCAATTCATCCTGGGAGTACCAAGATGTATCGTGATCTTCGACATACATTTTGGTAGAGCAATGTGACGCCCCCAAAATTAGGTATACATCACCCATCTTGAGTCGCCAGATACATGGTACAAAATTCAAATACAACTGTCGTGTACAATACGACAAAATATAAACTGTGAGTTTGAATACAAATATTGTCTACTAGAGAATATACAAACTCAAAAGGAGTCCTCATTACAATTATTATCACACTATTTCACATAATAGTGAGGACTACTAATGCACCATCTAGGACCATCACTCTGTTTCTCTACTAGTCCCAGCTACGTTCTCATTTCCTGAAGAGAACAGTGAAAGAAAGGGTGAGCTCAACTAGCCCATTAAGAAATATTATGACTAAGATAATGCAGAATAAACTATCATTAGTCTTCAACAGTGTTAAACTAAAATATAACAAACATCAAGTTTAACTGCAGCGGAACAAGCAATCCATTAGAAGAGTCAAGTAGGGAATAAAATCTACTATCTTCTATGATTTAAAAGGTTTTTCATCACTTTTATCACTGGGACTCAGCTTAATAAATAATCTACATCATCGAATCACCCCTGCACTACGGCTAAGGATATTCTTTAGTATCACGACCACGAATTATCCATGCACTACGACTAAAGATAATCATGTTTTCATCAACGGTCCTGATCATGCCATAAAATAATTCACATTTGCACTACGGCCAAAGAGAATCCATAGCTATAATCATACCAAAAACTGTCAATCAATGCACTACGGGCCAATGAGGACTTTTTCCACGTTATTTGTAACATTACGGTTATGATTATACCGAATAATCCCTGGTCATAATCATACCAAGTCCATCTATGCACTACAGGCCACAGATGACTTTCAACATAATATAAGCATGAGGATGATGACAATGATATAAGAATTCAATAATACAAGTTCAAGAATTAATTTATGCATGAATCAATAATGTCCAAATTGTCAACATGATACTGCTTTGTGGAGTAAAATTCAAGAATGCTCAGAAGAATATTTCCACGAAAGGATACTGGATGAAGCGCAAATATTAAGGATATTCCACTAATTTCATGGAGTATGGAAGTCAAAGTTTTAACTAACTGAGTATAATAAAGAATGGAATAACAAAAGAAATCACCAAGTATGCGATAGACCGCACAAGCAGGTTATTTCAACAAAATAATAAATAACGGAACCAGGTCAGGCGAAATTCGCACCGACAGGATGTTCCAACAGAATAATAAAGAATAGAATAACAACAGAAATCACCATGTATGCGGTACTTCGCATAGACAGGTTATTCCAACAGAATACTAAATAACGGAACCAGGTCAGGCGTAATACCCACCGACAGGATGTTTCAACAGAATAATAAAGACGGAACCAGGTTCGGCGTAAAACGCATAGACATGATATTCCAACAGAATAATAAAGAATGGAATAACAGAAGAATTTCACCAAGTATAGGGTAGCCCGCGTATACATGTTATTCCAACAGAATAATAAATAATGGAATAACAGAAGTTCTCTTCATGAATACAAAAGAAATAATACCCCTTACGAGCACAACAAATAATATCCCTTACCTTGAAAGGAAGAGTACTGAATATAGGAGTAGTGAAGTAGCAGAACACTTTTTTTTCTCTCTATAATTTTCTCTCTCTAGAGTTTCAGTGAATTCGTAAGAAATAATGAAGGAATGAGCTTCTATTTATAAAAAAAATGGACTGCATAGTAACTAACTCATGAACGGTCTAGATTGATTTACTTTAATCTAACGGTCCATATTTAAAGTAAAATCTTTTAAATAAAATATAATATATTCTATTTATAATCTAATAAAACGAATAACTTTATAAAAGATTTTACTATGCAAACACTATGCAAATACTATGCATAATAAAATATAATATATTCTAATTATTGTTTAATAAAACAGATAACTTTATAAAAGTATTCTATTTTATATAAAAAGATTTTACTATTAGCCTAATAAAACGAATAACTTTATAAAAGTATTCTGTTTTATATAAAAAACTTTTTTGTTTTATTACATTAATAATACCAATAAAATAAAACTGAGTGACTTATCACATAAGCCTCAATAATCAATACCGTATGCTACTATGCAACCACACGTATTACTGTACTTTTACTACCGAGTAGTTCAACAGTATTAACGGTAAACTTTCACAGTTATTTTCATAAAATATTTTTGTCGTTTTCTCAATCCGATAATAATTCCATTGTGGGGTCTATCAATAATTGTGTCGTCGTACGAATATTTCTCGATAAAAATAATATTCCCCGACCAATCGAATATAATATAACAACTTACATACTTTGTAAAATTTATAAATACTACCCACAACTATAACATTATATCAAATCCACACCATAATATTCAAAAAATTATTTTGAAAAAATTAAATCTTTATTCATAAAATCTGGGGTCTCACAAGCAATATGAAGAGAGAGATAGCGGGGTTTATCTCAAGGTGTCTAACTTGTCAACGAGTCAAGGCGGAGCATCAAGTGCCAAAAGGTCCATTGTAACCACTTGAAATTTCAGAATGGAAGTGGGAGCACATTACCATGGATTTTGTTACTAGTCTTCCCAAGGTTTCTTAAGGCATAGATGCGATTTGGGTCATTGTTGATAGATTGACCAAGTCTGCTCATTTCTTATCGATACGAGAAACTTATACACTTGAACGTTTTGCTAGTATGTACATAAACGAGATTGTAAGACTGCATAGTATGCCAGTATCCATAGTTTTTGATCGAGACCCAAGATTCACTTTAAGATTTTGGGTCACTTTAAGATCTGTTGGAACATCCTGTCTGTGTGTTTTACACCGGACCTGGTTCCGTCTTGTTATTATTCTGTTGGAACATCCTGTTTGTGTGTTTTACACCGGACCTGGTTCCATTATTTATTATTCCGTCGGAATATCCTGTCTGTGCGTTTACGCTGGACCTGGTTCCATTATTTATTATTCTGTCAGAATATCTTGTCTGTGCATTTACGTCGGACCTGGTTCCATTATTTATTATTCTGTTAGAATAACCTGTCTGTGCGTTCTATCGCATGTCGGGTGATTTCTTTTGTTATTCTATTCTTTATTATACTCAGTTGGTTAAGTTTTAACTTCTATACTCCATAAAATTAGTGGAATATCCTTGATAATTGCGTTTCATCCAGTATCTTTTCAAGAAAATATTCTTCTAAACATTCTTGAATTTTACTCCACAAAGCAGTATCATGTTGACAATTTGGACGTTGTTAATTCTTGGATAAATTAATTCTTGAACTTGTTTTATTGAATTCTTATATTATTGTCATCATTCTCATGTTTATAAAATGTTGAAAGTCATCTGTGGCCTGTAGTGCATAGATGGACTTGGTATGATTATGACCAGGGATTATTCGGTTTAATCATGACCGTAATATTACAAATGATGTGGTAAAAGTCCTCATTGGCCCGTAGTGCATTGATGGACAGTTGTTGGCATAATCATGACCATTAATGAATACACGAATATCCTTGGCCGTAGTGCAGGGGTGAATCGATGATGTGGATTATTTTATTAAGCTGAGTCCCAACGATAACAATGTTGAAAAATCTTTTAAATCATAGAAGATAGTAGATTTTATTTTCTACTTGACTCTTTTAATGGATTGCTTGTTCCGCTGCAGTTAAACTTGATGTTCGTTATATTTTATCAGTTTAACACTGTTGAAGGCTAATGATAATTTATTCTGCATTATCTTATTCATAATATTTCTTACTGGGCTAGTTGAGCTCGCCCTTTCTTTCACTGTTCTCTTTAGGAAATGAGAATATAGCTGGGATGAGTCGGGGAACGTAGTGATGAACCAGATGATAGTATTAGTAGTCCTCACTATTCTATTAAATAGTGTGACAATAATTTTAATGAGGACTCCTTTTGAGTTTTTATAGTCTCTAGTAGAAAATAATTGTATTCAAACTCACAGTTATGTTTTGTCGTATTGTACACGACAGTTGTATTTGTATTCTGTACCATGTATCTGATGACCCAGGATGGGTGATGTATACCTAATTTTGGGGGCGTCACAGACGTTGTATGGAACAAAGTGTCGTTCTCCAGTATGCTGGGATAAGGTGGGTGAAGCAACGTTGTTGGGACCAAATTTGGTACGTATGACTACGAAAAAGATTCAAACGATCCGATAACGTATAAAAACCTTACAAGATCGACAAAAGAGTTATGCTGATCTTCATTGAAAAGACGTGAAATTCAATATTGGAGATCATGTGTTGTTACGTGTTGCTCCATGGAAAGGAGTTACGAGATTTAGAAAAAGAGAAAAGCTCAATCCTCGATTCATTGGCCCATTTTTAATCCTCGATCAAGTAGGAATTGTGGCCTATAGACTCGCCTTACCGCCAAGTATGTCTCGTGTTCATAACGTTTTTCACATATCTGTGTTACGTAAATATGTGAAAGACCCGAACCACATTATTGAATTAGAACCAGACGAGATAGAGGATGATTTAACGTATGAAGAGTTACATGTTAAAATCTTGGATAGGAAGGATCATATTCTACGCTCCAAGGTTATACCTCAAGTCAAAGTTTTGTGGAGAAACCACGATGTTGAAGAAATGACCTGGGAGTTAGAATTTGAGATGAAGTCAAGATATCCTCACCTCTTCGATATACCAGGTACGTACCCTAATTTCGAGGACGAAATTTCATAAGAATGGGAGGTTGTAAGACCCCAGCTTTTATGAATAAAGAATGATTTTCTCGAAATATATTTTTTTGAATATTATGGTGTGGATTTGATATAATGTTATAGTTGTGGGTAATATTTACAAATTTTGCAAAGTAAGCAAGTGGGTATATAATATTCGATTGGTCGGGAAATATTCGTTTTAATAAGGAATATTCGTACGACGACACAATCATTGGTGGACCCCACAACGGAAGTATTGTCGTAGTTAAAAAATGACATAATTATCTTTTTATAAAAATAACGACGGAAGTTTTACCGTTAAACTGTTGAACTACCCGGTAGTAAAAGTACAGTAATACGCGTGGTTGCATAGTAGCACACGGTATTGATTATTGATGCTTACGTGAGAAGTCACTCAGTTATATTCAATTATTACTACAGTAATTGTTGCATCATATCTCTCATATTATTGATTCAATTATTGTCACAGTATCATCTGTATAATATGTTATATTATTAAATCAATAATTGAGACGACAAAGTTATTCATATTATTATTTGTAATATTGATAATGTCTAGAAGTTCTGTCAAGGAGTGGTTAGATAATCTAATTGCGCGTCAATAGGGAGAAATCCTTATCGGAAAGCCCCCTCTTTCCTGGGAACGACCTGATTGTTAAATATTATGCGTTATAATATTAATGATGAATAAGTTCGTGTTGATTAAAGATGAAATTGATAGTTTCATTGTGTTGAAATTATTAGTGTTAGTGAAAATTGACATTTATTTCTATATTAATTGATGTCTGGAAGTTATACTGACCAATCGAATAATTAATCGGATAAATGAGCAATTAATTACTATTAATTCACATGATTATAACTATTTGTTCACATGTGTGTACTATTGATTCACATTATTTACTATTAGGGGAGGTGGTGCAAGTTTGATTATACTTGCAGGACTAAATTAAAAATGAATAAAAAGAGAAAGGTATTATAATGTAATATTTCGAGTCCCAAAATGTGCAATTATTGAAACTATGTTTTCCTATAAATAGAATCTCATTCCTTCATTATTTTTCACCAATTCACTAAATCTATAGAGCAATTATTATAGAGAGAAATTATAGAGAGAAAGGAAAAAAGAAGTCTGCTACCTCACTATTCCAGTTTTATTATAAGGTAAGGGGTATTATTTCTTTTGTATTCATGAAGAGAACTTCTGTTATTCCATTCTTTATTATTATGTTGGAATAATCTGTCTATGCGAAGTACCGCATACATGGTGAAATTCTTCTGTTATTCCATTCTTTATTATTATGTTGGAATAACCTGTCTATGCGAAGTATCGCATACATGGTGAAATTATTCTGTTATTCCATTCTTTATTATTCTGTTGGAATATCCTGTCTGTGCGGATTACGCATGACCTGGTTCTATTCTTTATTATTCTGTTGAAATATCCTATCTGTGCGTATTACGCATGACCTGGTTCCATTATTTATTATTCTGTTGGAATAACCTGTCTGTGCGGTCTATCGCACGCATGGTGAATTCTTCTGTTATTCCATTCTTTATTATTCTGTTGGAATAACCTGTCTATGTGGATTACCGCATTCATGGTGAATGCTCCTTCGTATTCATTCCTTATTAAATTGTGGAAATGATCTGTCTACGTGGATTACCGCATGGCGGGCAAAAATCTATTTGCGGTTTCATATATTCTATTATACTTAGTTGGTTAAAGTTTTGACTTCTATACTCCATGAAATTAGTGAAATATCCTTGATATTTGCGCTTCATCCAGTATCTTTTCATAGAAATATTCTTCTGAGCATTCTTGAATTTAACTCCACAAAGCAGTATCATGTTGACAAATTGGACGTTATTAATTTCAGGATAAATTAACTTATAAATCTTTAAAATTTATTCTTGAACTTATTTTATTGAATTATTATGTCATTGTCATCATCCTCATGCTTATATTGTGATGAAAGTCATCTTTGGCTTACATGCATAGATGAACTTGGTATGATTATGACCAGGGATCATTCGGTATAACCATGACCTGTAATGTTATAAATAATGTGGTAAAAGTCCTCAGTGGCCTGTAGTGCATTGATGGACAGTTTTGGTATGATTATGACTAGTGATTATTCGGTATAGTCATGACCATTGATGATTTAATGAATATCCTTGGCCCGTAGTGCAGGGATGATTCGATTATGTGATTTATTTATTAAGCTGAGTCTCAGCGATAAAAATTGATGAAAATATTTTAAATCATAGAAGATAGTAGATATCATGCTCTACTTGACTCTTATAATGGATTGCTTTTTTCGCTGCAGTTAAACTTGTTGTCTATTATATTCTATCAATTTAACATTGTTGAAGGCTAATGATAATTTATTCTGTATTATCTTAGTCATAATATTTCTTACTGGGCTAGTTGAGCTCACCCTTTCTTTCACTGTTCTCTTCAGGAAATGAGAACGTAGCCGGGACTAGTCGGGGAACGGAGTGACGGTCCAGATGATAATATTAGTAGTCCTCACTATTCTGTTAAATAGTGTGACAATAAATATAATGATGACTTCATTGAGTGTGGATATTGTCTATATGACAATATTCTTATTAAAACTCTTAGATTATGTTTTATCGTATTTTACATGAATGTTGTATAATTAAGTTGTATTTGAATTTATATACCATGTATCTGACGACTCAAGATGGGTGATGTATACCTGTTTTGGGGGCGTTACACCAAGTGTCTCGATTTAAATTTTGTGGAAATATTTTATTATTTCGAGTTGAAATATGATTTCTTTTGTATTTTGACCTCGGCTAAAATTTTGACACTAAATTAAAGTTATAAAAAAGGCCTTTAAGTTTGGACAAATTTATAAATATAAATTAGAGCATTCACAACAGTTTTTTTTATCTCTATCCCTATTCTGCAGTGCTATTGGGTCATTTTGTAGGATAGGGATTCAATTTTTTCCACTATGTACCCAACAAGATCCTAATATTGATTCTTTAAATATTAAATTTTGAAATTTAAAATTTAAAAGTTAAAATTTGAAAGTTCCGACAGTCAAATCATGTTTTGAACGTTGTAACTATTTTTATATAAAAGTAATTGTTGTTTGAATTTAAAAATTATAATTATTTTAATTTTAAAATAGATATTGCTATAAATCAAAATGTGCAACGATCATTATGTGTTTATGAGAACTAAAACAATATTATTTTAATTATAAAATAATAAAAAAAATAATTAGTAGTAATATTTTTTACAAAAATGATCAAAATCAAAATTTGAATGATTTTTATTTTTTTATAGTTCTCTTTCTTCTCTAAATCCTCTGTTTAAAGAATAAAAATGAGTGAATTTGATAGGCATACCCAAATCAGCAATTAAGTGAGATATGGTCCTTTAACCAACATAAAATCGCAATAAATAGGGTGTGAAATATCATTTTACATAAATAGGGAACGCTATTTTGATTTCCTCACCCTGAGGAGTCAAATCATATATAAAGATTAAAATAGATAATTATATAAGGATAATGAAACTGTTGGATACTGATTTATTGATATATTCTTCAAATGTAGGGATAAAGAGTCTATTGAGAAAACTGTTGTGAATGCTCTTAGAACTAGTTTATACTCCCTCCGTCCCAAATTATCTGCTTTTTTAGAGTTTCACACACACACCAATATGTGTGATAAAAATACTAAAATACCCTTATGTGCTGACTTTTTTATTTTCTGCGCATGAATCCTTATTGGTGGGAATATGAAAAGATGCTTAAAAAAGAGGAGAGGCATGAATGAGAGTAATGACTATCATTAATTAGGGTAAAGTGGCAAACTTGGAAAACAAAAGAAAAAAATGCATTGAAATCTTGAAAAAGCATATATTGTGGGACAATTTTTTTTACTAAAACAACAGATAATTTGGAACGAAGGGAGTATTAATTATTAAAGTCTATGCGAGTTCAACATATATAACTTTAAGATGGATAATATCAAGAGTCTCAAATTATATACTTTAAAACTTGTGTCATATATACATGTCACCAATGTATAAATTATTCAACACATTGTGGAAATTAAATAATTATACATATTTGTGTATTAATAATATGTATATTTGAGACACGTTTAAAATTCTAATTTGGAGGCTCTTAATATTAATATAATTTATTTTTGAATAAGATTTATATTACAACAAAAACACGTTAGGTTTTTATGTTAATGTAGAAAGTCGGGAGTCGTGCTATGTATTGGGATAAATTTAACAATTTAAAAATTTATTAATACATGATATTAGTGAGAATTATAGGAGAATCCCACTTATTATATATCTTTTTAAAAAAGTTACAATAATATTTAGGAAATTGTTAAATCCACAACACTTTTTGTTATTTTCACAACAAAAGTATTGATATAAATCCTATAACGACGGTGATCTATAGCGATATTTTTGTTGTGAAAATAATAAAAAATATTGTAGATTTAACAATTCCTTAATATTTATTCACGTAAATGACAATAAAAAAAGAATTAACGTACACATTCGCAATATATATCATCTCCTAAAGGCGGAGGAGACCTAAGTGTGGCGCAAACAAACTTTTGAAGCTTTTTAGCTTTTTCAAAAACGCCGTCTGATTTATAATATATTATATTTTTTCTTTTTTGTATTAATTTTTTAATTTAATTCTTCAAATTTATAAAAAACTTATTTTACTCCACATAATTTATATATTCAACACGTTTGCCACCGAGTACCGGTAAAAATAAATTGTATCAACCCTTCACAAAAGAAACATATTTTTACCACAACATATAAATTAATTTTTTTATTTTATTTTTATAGTGGTAATTTTGTGATTCCAATAATTTAATGGGAAGCTTGAGAAATCTGCTTATTATAAAGATTTTATGCTAAGTTAATGACACGTATATCACCTTGCTGCCTGCATATAAGCTAACAACTCCAACCTTTGGCTTTGAATTAGAGCACCTAAAATTAAGCCCTTGTGGACTCGGACTCTGTGCTAAGCCAGTAAAGAATTGACGCTCTGTTTTTTAATTTTAAAATGGATAAAAAAGAAAAAAAATAGACGGAAAATTTAAGTTTTCTTTTTAATTCTTATGTTTTTGAGTTTTTTAATAAACGGAAAAGAAAAGAAATGAATAGAAAACTTGTTCACTTTTTCTGTCAAAATTTTCTGTCCAAAATTGGCCTGATTTGGACGAAAAAAGAATTAAAATAAGCAATATTTTTATAATTCCCATATTATCCTCAACTTTTAATATAATAAATTTTAAATTACAACTCATATCCTCAATTTTGAATTTTTATTCTTTTCTATTAAAAATTCATAAACAACACAAAAAAAACTTCAAATTTTATATTCTTTTATTTTATGTTCTAATTTAAGTTTTTGTTTTTACTTTTTTTGTTCAAAACTCAACTCAGAAACAGAGTCTGAATGAGGGGCACATGCAGAAAAATGTGCGCTAAACTCGCCATTTCCATGTGACCATTCTCTCTCTCTCTCTCTCTCTCTGATTACAAAGCTGTATTATGAATCGTGTACTTCTAGTAAACTAAACAGTGACCCACTACAAGCAAGCAAGCCAGCCACTGAGCCAAAACCCCATAGAGACACACAGATCTTTCTCTCTCCTCAGCAATCCAATTGAAGTTGCAGAAATTAAGGAAAATAAATTCTTCAATATAGAAGATCTTTATCTAACAAATTCGTCCGAAAATGAAGGCTAAAGCAGCAGCACTAGTATTGAACCCTACTCCTCTAATCAATTTCGAACACAAGAGGTATAATTGTGACCACGCGTCTCTTTTTCTTAATCTCTCCGCCTCCATTTTTATAAGTTATTTTTTTTGGTTTTTTGATTTTATTCTGTCTTCGATCTACCAATGTTCTGTATTCGCATATCACTGGATTATGATTTGAATTTACTTATTGTAATTCGGCATTTTGTTGGTCGATATATGGTACTTGTTTTTTCTATGTAGTTCTTGTTCTTACTGAAATACCAGTGTTTGGATCTTTCTTTTCTTTAAGTGATGATAATTGTTATTGGGAATTCTGTGTGGTTAGAAATGTGGTTGGATTGATAATATGAAAATGTGGATTGAATGGAGGGTGTGGTGGGATTCAGCTGAAGTGTTGACTGTTGTAAGTGAAATGTGGGATGAGGTTTAGTGATTTGGGTATGCGCGTTGAGGCAATGCCTGAGCCTTTTGGATAGTATATTTGGGTTCATTGTGGAATATGTTATTGTCCAATTTGAGTAGGCAAGCTTTGGATGCAGATGGCAGGTAAATTTGTTAATTTAGTTGCTACCTATTTCGTGCAGTGTTTCAAATTGGCTTGTCTTGGAGAGTAGTTTGAATTATTAAGTGTTCAAGAACATTCATTGTGTGCGAATTTACTGCTGAATGTGATTTAGGGAAGATATTTATTTGCCTATTATGGATATTGATTTTAACAGGGATGCTTATGGGTTTGCTGTCAGACCTCAACACGTACAAAGATACCGAGAATATGCTAATATCTACAAGGTTTACAAATCTTTCTTGCATATCTATTTTGTCAATTTGAATCTGTTTGGTTGGCAAGGAAGTTTGAAGACAAATTTCATATTTTAGTTTAATGTGCTAGTGTTAGAATGTATGTCTCTTTCTTTTAATTCGTGATCCCATATGATTTAAGATTTTGATATTTTAGTATGTCATGCTCTCTCAGCAACTGACCATGCCTTAAAACATTATAAATCATACGTCTTTTTGTAATACGCTAATGGGGTTTAGGAGGAAGAGGAGGAAAGATCAGATAGGTGGAAGGACTTCCTGGAACGGCAAGCAGAGTGTGCGCAGTTGCCTATAAAAGAGTTATCTGCAGAGTCAAATAATATAGCATTGCATGCTGAACCAACTGAGGAAGTTTATGCTAGCACAGATAAGGGTGTTGGAGGGGATGATTCAAATAGCAAGAAGCTTGATTCTGATGGTTTAACTGACCATGTTACAGAAAACGAAGAAGAGGTACCGCAGGCTAAGCAGAATAAAACTCATCGGGTCCTAACATGGACTCATATTAGACCATCCCTCTGTGCAATTGAAGATATGATGAGTAGTCGTGTGAAGAAGTCCAATTCCAAAAGTGAACTAAATGATGGAATTGGAAAGCCCCTATCATCCATCGAAGAGGCTAGACCTGCTAAAGGAGGATCTGAAGGCGACTCTGAGGAGGAGTTTTATGATGTGGAGCGATCTGAGCCATCTCAAGATGTACCTTCAACTGACAGTGCTAATGTACCTGCAACTGGTGCTGCTGGTGATGTGGCTCCTTCAGAAACTTTTATTCCCTGGAAAGAAGAACTGGAGTGTCTAGTTCAAGGAGGAGTTCCAATGGCTCTCAGGGGAGAGGTAAGCAAAGCCTTGGGCTCCCTTATTGTTATTAAGCTTGTTTGTCTCAATAAGTTTAATATATGCTTTATACTTGCAATTACAGCTTTGGCAAGCGTTTGTGGGTGTGCGGACACGTAGGGTGGAGAAATATTATCAAGATTTGCTTGCTCCAGACGCTAATTCTGGTGATATAGCTGAACATCGAAGATCAGAATTAGACAGCAGTGTGCTGGTGTCAATGACAGAAGAGTCCGCTTGCGTACCTGAGAAATGGAAAGGGCAGATTGAGAAGGTTATTACATACTCTAAGATCAAACTCCTGTTCAATAACTGTAGTTTTAATTGCTAATAATTAATTTTTATTTAGATTCTTTATCCAATGTGATTGGGATATTTATATGCAGGATTTGCCTCGAACTTTTCCAGGTCATCCTGCTCTGGATGAGGACGGTAGAAATGCTTTGAGGCGTTTACTTACGGCATATGCTCGGCATAACCCATCTGTTGGGTACTGTCAGGTATTAAGAGTTGGAACTTGAAATAGTCCAGTGCTTATTTTTGATACTTTATGGTTAACATAGGTGCACATTCAGAGATTATAAGATTATTTTAGTATGAAGCCTTTCTCACTTTAAATTTATCCATTTAATTGTATCCTTTGTTGTTCAATTCTTAACATTTAACATGATCTAAATTAAAAATATAAGACGGTCTATGATAAAAAAGTGAACAATATTAGTTTAGTGCTTCCTTTCATAATACTTGATGTGCTCCAAAGCATATTACTTGACCATGGGTTAACACATAGTTGTTACGGTGCCACGGCGAGTCATGGCGGTAGCCAACTGTCTGGATGCCTAGGCGATAAGGCGACCGGCATGGCGGTCCGTAAGACGACAAATCGTTTACAATGTGCAATTTAAATATTATTTATTTTACTTAACAAATATATTTGCAATAACATTTTATATACATTAAAACTTAAAACATAACACTATGGAATAACATTAAAGGCATAATTATGTAAATACTTAGCAATAACAATCCAAAAACAACACACTTGATATTAAAAATTAGTAAAAGAAATGAAGAATTCAACAAACACCACATAGAAAATGAAGTTGCAACCATCACAAATATGTAGTCTAATAACTAATAAAACACCACCATAACAAGCTAAAATAATGTCTAGACTCTCTACACTAGTCTAGAAACATCGTTCAATCAAAATCATCATAGAAAAGGTCATCTCCATCTCTTTCACGAGAACTACTCATTCAAAGGCGTAGGTGGTGGTCTTTCTCCAAAATCATCCTCCACATCTTCATCATCATTTGAAATTCTTTCTTCTTCATATACTTCATTTGGGTGACTGGGTCATAGTACATATAACATATATCACTATATTAGTATATGCAGGAGCAGGACACGATAATTTACATATAATAGATTAGTAATAAGTTAACAGTCAAGTAAAAAATTAAATAGAGTGGGGAAAAACAGATATATGTATGT